>PVLD010030906.1:0-16325 GCA_004027595.1 Dinomys branickii
TAATGGGGATATGAGGCAGAGGAAAATGTTGAGGTTTTTGTATTTGTTTTCGGGAGTAAAGACATGAGGAAATTTGTACGGGAATTTGAAGTCAACCAAAGAGAGGGAGAGACTGAAGTTATGGAAAAATAAGGCCATGTGGCCAAAGCACCAATGAAAGGACATTTCTTCCATTATAACTAAAAGGGAGGCAGAAGTATCGGATGTGGACAGATGTGCAGCAGTTTGGCATGAGCAGTTGAATTCATCATTTCTTGCCTACCATTACCTGTAAAATGAAAGGGCATTTGCAGAGTATAAGCACGAGGGTGGCCGGTGTGGTTGGAATTTTGAGGTGAATACATATGACCTGAAACAATCATTGTAAAGATGAGTTTAAAAGGAAGTTGAACAAAGGAACACAGAAAGATTGCATTTACTGAAGGTGCAAATGAGATTAGAAATCATAAATTTGTTATGTAGAAATCATAAATTTGTTATGCAGCTAAGACCAATCTCTGTGGCTATGTGATTTTCTCTAGCAAGGCTCTGCAATTCAAATATAGGCATGGAAAAGGTGGGACTTGTTGATTCAGGATTGGGACTTTATCAGGTTGATGTGATAAAGAACAATGGGCAAAGGAACTGGGCAGATTGAAAAGACAGCTGAAAGCAGAAATCACATACACTAATAAGAAAGTGAAGGCAAGTGTGGTAGTGAACACCTGTAATCCCAGTTACTTGGGAGGCTAAAGTGCAAGTATTATTAAATTCAAGCCAAGTCTCACAATTTAGTAAGATCCTGTCTCAAAATTTAAAAAAAAAAGGCTGGGGATATAGCTCAGTGTAAAGGCATTGGGTTCCATCCCCAGTACAAAAGAAAAAAAAAGACAAGAAGGAAGGAAAGAAAGAAGGATAGAGGGGAGGGGAGGCGAGGGACGAAGAGGGGAGGGGAAGGGAAGGGAAGGGAAAAGGAGGGGAGGGAAGGGGGGAGGAAGGGGACAAGAGATAGCTGTGAGGTAGGAAAAGAAAATAGAAGTCCAGTACTTAGTGGTTCCAATGATGTTGAAATATATATATACACACACACACATTTGAAGAAAAAATTCAGTTTCAAGCATAAAGGTTGTAGTGAGGTGGGACGCTGTAGTTTATAATTACATCGCAATTTTAAGTGATGATGAGGTTAGGCATGTAGTCCATGCAAGTAGGTGACAGGGGCCAGAGGTGAGTCACTGGAGAAGAGGATGACAAGGAGGCTGGATGGACAGAACAATTAGATGTGTCAGCCATGTGGGTGCTGCTGAAGTCTTCCGGAATGGTGGCAGAAGCCAAGGAGGAAGACTGTGAGCCTGGAATCAAAGCTTCAGTTAATGAGAGTGAGATATAATATATGGAAGGCCAATCTGGCCTAATGATCTGTGGCAGTCCCATGAAGCCTTGGCAATGTTTTACCAATTATTTCCAGGTGAGAGTCTAAAGGTCTTTTTTTTTCTTTTGGTCTTTTTGAGACAGCATCTCACTATGCAGTTCAGGCTGGCCTTGAGCTCACTTTCTTGCCCAGGCTGGTCTCGAACTCGCAATGATCCTCCTGCCTCTGCCTCCAAGGGGTGGGAGTACAGGTGTGCACCACCATGCCTCACAGGGTCTCTTTCTTTTAAGATATGGTCTCATTATCTTGGCCAAGCTGACCTCAAACTTGTGGGCTCAAGCGATTCTTCTGCTTTAGCTTTCCAAGTAGCTGGGATTACCGATGTGTGCCACCAAACCTAGCTCTAAGGACCCATGAATCCTCTGAAATTGTCTAAAAAATTCCCTGTGTATATCTAAAATGTACTTCCCCCCTTTGGAATAAGGTTACATCTTTTATCAATTTTTGAAAGGAATAATTAAATAAAAGTCAAATGATTATTGCTTTGAAGGATTTATATAAGGAAGAACTAAGTGAAAGCAATAGAAACTACACATGAACAGGAAAGACACACACCTATCATTGTAACCAAGTTTTTCTGCCCCTATACCACCACCATCTCAAGATCTGTGTGCATATGAGGAAGGTAGAGCCTTTGCTTGACTACATTAAAAGAACTAATAGGCTGCAAAGATGGAAAGGAGGTCCAGGCATCCACAGGGATTTACCTGTGGATTTACCACTAAGGCTCAATAACTCCCTAGCTGGTAAAATCTTCAGGTGGTTGCTGCTACATATATGCCTGAAAAACATGAAATGACTTTAAACTGGCCCCTTTTCATAACAGCAGGCATTTCCAAGGAATATAAGGAACCTACCTCTCAGCAATATTTTTTGCAGACTGTAGAAACCGGGCCTGGTCATTTTCTTTTAGGATGTGCTCAGCTTGGTTGATGAGGACTGTTGACCGTTCAAGACATTGACGACAATTAGCAACCTGCTGGGCTAACTTTCTCAGTTTCATAACCTTAAAGGAATTAGTAAAAGAAAAAGTAAAATAAAACATCCAGTGCTTTATTAAAAATAACAAAACAACATGAAGGAGATCTGCTGTAGTGATTCTACAAATCAGGCGTATTAATAACCCAGGGTCACTGTACTAACCACTCACCTTCTCACCCTACCTGCTAAGTCTCTCTTGCCAACCCCTCCTTCTCCAATCTACAGCTTGCTCACTTGCATACCACCCAAGCACATTCTATCAGTTATCTTCCTCCTGTTTGTATTAATAACATTAATTTTTCTAAGTATAAAAGCATTACATGCTCATTTGAGAAATTTTTAAAAATAAAAAGCATAAAAAGAAACTACAACTCAGAGATCACCACTTTTACTATCAATATCTTCACATGCATGTTTAATAAAAAGTACTTCATTTTTTCTTTACTCATATCTTTCCTGCATATTTCTCTAAGTGTCTTTATGTATACCTCTGAGTTAGCAAATCTGTATTCTCAGAAATTTTAATTCCTATGTTAGCTGGAACCACCCAGCATGGCACAAAATATTGGTCATCAAGCCAGGCTCCTGCAACTTTTCATATTGTACCCACAGCATGAGTTTATAACCACTAATGTTGAGCAGCAGGCCAATGCGTCTAAAACCACTGTTGTTTGGAAACTCACACCTGACCTTTTGACCATGGTTCAGTTCCCAGGTTATAAACCTGAGTCTTCATTGTCTTTCTCTGTCTGCTTCCTCTTTAATATCTAATAAACTAGATAATTCCTATCATTTTCTTGTTAGCAATGCCTATTACATTCTTTCTTTCCATGTGTGCTGTCATTACACTGATTTTGATCTTCAACAACTCATACAAAGAATCATTACATATGCCTTCTAAGTTGATATGTGGTGGCCCTGCACATCTCTGCTGTATCAGTCATCTGGCTTCCTAAGGATGCCAATAACCAATACTTAATCAAAAATCAAGTCAAGGTATAGAATGTTTCCAGCATCCGTAACTGTCGCCATTGTTAACGGATTGCCTCTTCTTCACCTGTTTCCTTTCTACCTTATTTCTTCTTGCCTTCATAAGCCAAATTCAAACTGCAGTCATCAACCTTAGAGTTTGCCATCTGTAAAAAGTCAGCTCTTCCTTGGCCTTACTGAAATGCTGTGCTTTACCTTTGTTTCTTTGATTTTGACAGCAATCATTTGTTTCCTCTGCTGGATGATCTCTACCAACTCGTCACATTCTTCCATAAGTTTTGCCTCATGCATAGCAGTATTCACCTGCCAAGAAAGTCCAGAGTATTAGACAGTGATTGTTTTCTTTGTCCCCTGCTGGCTCTCAAAGGTTTGGACTGACAGCTAAACATGCACAACTTCTTCCATACCTCCCTCGATAAGATCCTCTCCTAGAAGAAGAGTAGAGATGATGATATTAATGATGCAAGGGCATTGAAGCACGACAGATAGGAAGCTCTCCAGGCCTCTGGTAGATCATGATGGTTAATGGAAGGCTGGGCAGGAGGACAGATGAGATGGGGGCATGTTATTCCCACTGTGCCATTCCCTTTACTCCAGCACCCTGGCCTCCTGCTGCTCTTTTGGAAAGAGGGTAAGGAGATTTATTTATGTGAAGAAAAGCAAAGCCTGCTCAACAGGCACAATAATATTAAGATAACACTGACACAACATACTGTTATTGTTCTGACAAAACGTTTCCAATTTTTCTTGTTTCTTTCTAGTTTTTAAATATATAAATGTGCACATATATTTTCACACTAAATACATGAATGTGTAGCTGGGCATGGTAGCACCCACCTATAATAACAACTCTCTGGAAGGCTGAGGCAGGATCACAAGTTTGAGCCTTGCTTGGGCAACTTAGGGAGGCACTGTTTCAATTAAAAAAAAAAAAGTCCGGGGCTAAAATTCAGTGTAAATGCTGGGTTCAATCCCCAGTAATAGACAGACAGATTATCTATCTATCTATTTATCTATGTATCATCTAAGAATGTATAGATTTTTTCACAGAGTTCTCATCACATTTCATTAATGTTTCTTGCCTTGAAGAAAAATTTCTGTCCAGTATCCGAGTATCTTTCTTAGTTTGATATGGTAGCTATACCAAAATATCTCAGTAATGTCAGGGTAGGGTTGGGGGAAAAGCCACTATTCTTCATTGTCTCTCTAAGGACTGACTTTTCTTCATCTCTATTACTCTTGCTATTAGATAGTACAGAGCCCCCAGCAGGAGCTAAAATGAGAGCAGGGACTATTTGGGCTGCCCAAACACAACGGAAAAGGAAAGGACAAGGAACAAACACCTCTCAAACACGTAATGCACCAAGCACTTTATAGATAAATAGTTCATGTAATTATTGTCACAACTTTAAACTTAGGAACCATATTTATTCTCATTTTACAGATGGAGAAACTGGGGCTCAGAGAATTTTTGTAACTTGCTCTAAATCACACAGCTATTAAGTGGTAAAAACCAGAATGCAAACCAAGTTCTACGAAGTGGAACCTCTGAGCTCAGTAGGTGGGCAGACAAGGTTCAGATCCATTTCAGCAGCACACAGAGCAGTCACACAAGGGAGTACAATCCTGAGAAACAGACAGTGGGTTACTTAAACATCAAGTGGCTAGATGTGCTGCGTTAGCAAGAGAGGGTTACATTTGCAATTGGTATCTCGCTTCAGAGAGTTCTTGTGCATACTTCAACCCTAGCAAAATATCTGACCTTGGACCCTGCTGCCTCCTTTCTCACCCTCTAAGGTCCTTGCTTGCTAATACTCTGTTTATATTTTAACCCAGATATTCTTGCTAATGAATGACAACTTTATTTTGCTTTATTTTTATTTTCCAAGGGGAAATGCCACATGGTAACATCTCCTGATTCTGAATAAATAGCTCCACTCTGGCCGGTTACTTATTTTTATCCAATTACTTTTAAGATTTCTTCTCCATTCCCTTTAATCAGATCTACCTTTCCAAAGCACATATCTTACCATCTTACAGAACTCCTACTCATCTGAGAATAAGAGATGACTCTAGTTCTCCTTGGGTCCTTGCCTAGAGTATCTGGAAACTTAACACACTTCTCATTTATAGGTTTTCTTTCTGGCTGCCACCTGAAATCAACACTTTGTTACTTATAATTTTGTCCCTGAAATAACCTTTACACAGTCTTCATTGTGTGTCAGGAACTACTTTAATCAGCTTACATCAGTTTCCTCAATCCTCAAAACAATCCTACAAGGCAGGTATCATTACTGCCATTTGACAGATAAGAAAAGCTAAGTACAAAGAGATTAATGACTTGCTCAAGACTATACATCTAGCAGTGGTACAGATAAGACATTGATCCAGATAGTCCAACTCTAGATCCAAATTTTTAATCATTATACATATTGCCTGACGAATCTGATGTTACAACATCCCTGTCTAAGTTTCTGAAAATTATTATCTCTTCCCCACCATCCATCTTTATTCTGTCATCCCTTTCTTCGGTCATCTCAGACTCTCTGCTGTTGCCCCCAGAATATCAGAGCTTTTGTGTTCTGTGCCTTTGCCTGAGGCTATCACTGCACTAGGAAAGGCACATCTTTATTTACTGAACAAATTTCTACTTATCTTTTAAAGCCCTACTCAAGGATCATCACTTTTGTAACTTCTGCTCATCTGTCGCTATTTATAGTTCCATAGCTCTTTATATATAATATTATTATTCACTACCTGACATCACAGTAATTGTATTAGTGTGTCTTCCTAGTTAAACATGAGTAGTGGAGGCCAGGGATTATGTTTTGTTTGACTCTGTCTATCTTCAGCATAGTGACTGACACATAGTGTACATTAAATAAATATCTACTGTGTTGAATTAATGGTAAAAACTATATTTTACTACCTGCTACATATGTCCACTTGGTATGCAAGTTATCCTAAGCTCTGTGTACCATATCGAAACATAAATTTAACATCTTTTCTCTAAATCTGTCCTTCACCTCTGGCTTACTATTGATTTTTGTCAGTGCTACTACTATTATTGCAGTTAGTACAGTAAAATTTTGACTTCTACTCCTTCATCCCTTATATAAATTCAAAATAATTCCAAACTCCTTCCCTCTTTTTCAATCTCACTAAAATTCCTTGGGGATTAAGATGAGGACCTAGGAGGAGCACAAAGATGGCAAAGAAAGAGCTTCTCTGACAGTCACCATCCAGATACTGGAATATAGCAATGTTGGGAATCAAGAAGGAGGGAAGTGGGTCCCCTGGACCCAGGAAGGATCTGAAGCATAAACTGAAGCCCATGGCGAGAGAGAAGAGAGAAACTTCAGCTAAGAAGGAGGTAGCTGGCAGCGCCTTCTCCCAAGACAAGACTCATTGCGCAAGAGGAGTAGTTCAAACCTGCAAACATGCAGGGACTGCTGGTGATCCCAGAGGCCCCCATGGAGAGACGCAGCAGTGGAGGGGAGCAGTGGACGTGAAGGACTGCACTAGCTGGCAGCGAATGCTGAGGGGTCTCGTTCCCTGTGAGAGAGCAATTGGCTAGGAGAACTCAGAGTGGCTGCTGGCTCCATCTAGAGGTTCTCAGCTGGGCTCAGGCCCAAGGAAGATACAGCCACGGGCCTAATGAGTTTAGTCTTGACCAGAAGGTGCAAGCTCACTGAGATTACCCCTTACGCCACCAAAAAGCTGCTGCTGGCTTGCTGGGATAAATCAACATGGATTGGGACGCTGTCCCCACACATTGTCTACCAGTGACAGCAGAGACATAAATGGAAGTAGACCCTTTTCTCATTCCATCTCTTATTTATTTTTTATTGTTGTTGTCATCGTTTTGGTTTTGGTTTTTTTCTCCATTGTTGATGTAGTTTTTATATGAATATGAATGTGGTTTCTAGCTTCGTTGTGGTTGTGCTTCTGTTCTGTTCTTCTTTTTATCTTTCTTCTTTCTTTCCCTCGTCTTCTGCACCAGTTTCCCAAAGTTAGCATGATCCCCCTTTGTCCTCCAGTCTTACTTCCAATCTCTTCCTCTTCTTCTACTTCTATATTTTTTCCATAACTCATTTTAATTTTTAATCTTGAGGGCAAAATTGTCGTATTAATTACTTGTATACTGCATATAATTTTCTGGTTTGTTTTACATTTTGTTATATAACCACAAATTACTTCATATAGTTATAGGTGGCAAATTAATTGTTAGCTCAGTTTGTCATTTTCTAGGCTGAGTTTAATGCTATCGTTAGGGCTGATGTTGCCACTATATCCAAAAGTGACATAACTGTTCCATAAAGCTATTCTTCCTGGTATTCCAAGACTCAGACTGAGTAAGGGTAACAGAAAATACTGTGCCAAAGAACCAAGGCTAGGCCAAACAGGCAGCAACTTCTAAGTCCCAAAAAATTGAAGAAGGTAGGATCATGCAACAGACTCTAAACCCCCAAAACCAGCTACACCTGGAAGACACCTTAGAGAATCAGTCATTTCCTAAGGGTTTGAAATACTAGCAATAAAGCAACCCACCAGAGACAATTTACAAGCACCACCCCAGGAATTAAACTAAAAAAGAAAAGAAAATGAGAATACACTTAAACAAGATGCAACCCCACACATCCAGTTAACCAAAGGCAAACCCAGAGAGCAGTAAGGTGGGGAATCCAAAAGCCACCCACCTGGCCTCTCTGAAGTGGTAACAACAAAGCAATTGAATGAGGTGCTAGAAAAAAATCAAACCAGAAATAATTTCTCAGGTAACTACAGAGATGGTGACCATAATGAAAACCATGTTTAGCAGCCCTAGAGCATATACAGACAAAAACTAGAGGAGTTTAAGAAAATCATGGAAGCCATGAATGCTCAGCATGGGAAAGAAATGGAATCCTTAAGGCAGATTCAAGTAGATATCCAGGAGAACAAAAATTCCATTGAAAGTATCTGTAGTAGATTAAGCCAATGTGCGGACAGGATCTCAGATATAAAAGACAGGCTGTGGTTAGTGATCATGAAAAGAAAGATTTATTAAAACTAGCAAAGAACCATGAGAAATCAATACAGCAGCTGCTAGATGTGGCAAAAAGGAACAATTTAAGATTGACTGGAGTGAACGAAAAAGCAGAAGATTGCACAAATGCTATTAGAAAAACTGCTCACAGATGTCAGCAGAAAACTTCCCTCATAGAGAAAAAGAATTTAAAATACAGTTAAGTTAAGCATATAGAACTCTAATTAAATGCAATAAAAAAAACTACAGCCAGGTATATCATAGTCAAGATTCCAGAAATTCAACATAAGAACAGCATCTTAAAACCTGTTAGGGAAAAGGAACAAATGACCTATAAAGGAAAGCCCATTAGAATCAAAGCTGACTTCTTAGCACAAACTGTCATGTCAAGGAGATCTTAGAATGAAGTATTTCAAGTTCTAAAGGAAAACAGCCTTCAACTCATATTGATATACTCCACAAAACTATCCTTCAAAACTGATGGAGAAATAAGATACTTCCATGACAAAGGACATCTGAGGATATTTATGACCACCAAACCAGCACCCAAAAATGATTTGAAGGACATTCCAGAAAAAGATAACAAGGAATGCAATTCCATGAAATCCAACAGAAAGAATCCACCAGGCAAGGCAAACAAGTGAACAGGGAGGGGTAAGAAAAGAGGGGGAGCCAACAATAGGAAAAAAACATAACAAGGATAAGTCGATATATATCAGCTATAACTATCAATTTTAATGGTCTCCATTCACCAATCAAAAGACACAGACTGGCAGAATAGATCAAGAAGCAAGATCCAACAATATGCTCCATAAGAGAAACACATTTAGTTCAAAAATTAATTCATAGACTGAAAGTCAAAGGATGGAAAACAATACTCCATAAGACAAAAACCCATAAAAAAGCAGGGGTAACTATTCTATTGACAGACAAAGTAAATTTCAAGCTAGGACTGAGTAAGTGAGCTAAAGAAGGTCATTACATCCTTGTAAAGGGAACAATCCAAGTGGAAGAGATAATAATCATAAATATATATGCAACAAATACCAGTGCAACCAACTATATAAACCAAATATTAACAGGCATGAAAAGTCAAATATGCACTAATGCTATTATATTGGGGGATCTCAATACCCCACTGTCTCAAAAAGACAGGTCAACTAGACAAAAAATCACCAATGAAATACTAGAACAGAACCAAACTTTTGAACAAATGGACTTAGTAGATGTCTACAGAGTGTTTCATCCCACAACATAAGAATACACATTCTTCTCAGCTACACACAAGACATTCTCCAAAATAAGCCACACACTAGCTCATAGAATATGTTTAAGTAAATGAAAATGAACTGAAATTATCCCATGCATATTATCAGACCGAAGTGCAATGAAATTGGAAACATATGGCAAAGTAAAACATAAGAACTTCATAAACACATAGAATCTAAATACCATCCTCCTGAACAATCAGTGGGTCGCAGATGAAATTAAAAAAGAAATTAGGCAGTTTCTACAATTGATTGGTAATGACAATAGAACATATTGGAACTTATGGGACACAATGAAGGCAGACATAAGAGGGAAATTTATAACAGTGAATTCCTATATCAGGAAAATCAAGCAAGCACAAATAAACAGCTTAATGGTGAACCCCAAACCTCTAGAAAAAGAATAGCAGGCTAAGCCAAAAGCTCTTATGAAGGAGGAAATTATACAGATCAGAGCAGAAATTAACACACTGGATACCAAAAAACAAACCCTTATCTAACCTTATCAAAAAAAAGGAAACAAGACTCAAATCCATGCAAGTAGGAATGAAAAGGGTGAGATCACAATGTACCCTGCAGAAATCCAGAAGATCATCTATACCTACTTTCAAAAGCAGTTATTGTAATAAGATGGAATATGCAGAAGAAATGGACAGATTCCTAGATACATATCAATTACCAAAGCTGAATTAAGATATAAAATGCTAAATAAACCAATATCAATCAATAAATTCAAAAATGTAATTAAAAACCTACCAACAAAGAAAAGCCCAGGTCCTGATGGATTCACTGCTGAATTCTATAAGAAATTTAGAGAAGACCTAACACCACCACTTCTCAAACACTTTAATGAAATTGAAAGGGAAGCACTACTCCCAAATTCATTCTTGGAAGGAAGCATTACTCTGATACCAAAACCAGAGAACGACCCAACTAAGAAAGAGAATTATAGACCAGTCTTCCTAATGAACATAGATGCAAAAATCCTCAATAAGATACTTGCAAAAAAAAATGCAGCAAATCATGAAGAAGATTATACAGCATGACCAAGTGAGATTCATCCCAGGGATGCAGCAATGGTTCAACATTTGTAAATCAATAAATGTAATACACCATATTAACAGATCCAAGGACAAAAATCATAATGATCATCTCAATAGATGCAGAAAAAGCTTTTGACAAAGTCCATCACCCATTCATGATAAAAACCCTACAGAAAATTGGAATAGATGGTCTTTATCTCAACCTGATAAAAGCCATCTATGACAAACGAACAGCCAACATCATACCAAGTGGACAAAAACTAAAACCTTTCAATCTAAAATCAGGAATAAGACAGTAATGTCCACTGTCATCACTCTTTTGTATATAGTTCTAGAAACATTAGCCAGCGCAATTAGACAAGAGAAAGAAAGGGAACAACAATAGGAAAGGAAGAAGTTAAATTATCATTATCTGATGATGACATGATACTCTACATAGGAGACCCCAATAATGCCACTAAAAGCAACTAATTTAATAAGCAAATTCAGTGGCATATCTGTTTACGAAGTCAACACTCAAAAATCAATAGCATTCCTATACATTAATAACAAACTCACTGAGAGAGAAATTAGGGAAACAACACCTGTCACAATAGCATCCAAAAAAATGAAATACCTAGGAATTAATCTAATGAAGGATGTAAAAGACCTCTACATTGAAAACTACAGTACTCTGAAAAAGGAGATTGAAGTGGATATCAGAAAATGGAAAGGTATCTCTTGTTCTTTGGTAGCAAGAACCAATAGAGTGAAAGGCCTGTACTTCCAGAACTGTTATACAAATTTAATGCAATTCCAATCAAAATTCCAATAACATATCTCAGAATTAGAGAAAACAATCCTAAAATTCGTTTGGAATCAGAAGAGACCTACAATAGCAAAGGTAATTCTGGACAACAAAGTTAAGGCGGGGGCATCATTATCCCTGACTTGAAATTATACTATAAAGCTATTGTGATAAAAATAAAATAGCATGGTACTGTAAAAAAATAAAAAAGACCCAAAGATAAATGGAACAGATTAGAAGATGCAGAAACAACTCCAGACATATTCAGCCGCCTTATCTTTGACAAAAGTGCCCTTTATGGGTATCTTCCCAAAAGAATTAAAAGCACCATACCACAGCCTCTTTAATAAATGGTGCTGGAAAAACTGGCTCTGTACATGCTGAAGATAAAAATTGGACCCATATCTTTCACCAGCACTAAACTAAATTTCAAATGGATCAAAGATTTAAATATTAAAACAGAAACTTTTAATCTGCTGGAGGATAGAATAGGTAAAACTCTTAAAGACATTGGTGTAGGTAAAGATTTTTTAAATAAAATACCAATTGCATAGGAACTTCCACAAAGAATCAACAACTGGGATCTTACCTTATTAAAAAGCTTTTGCACAGCAAGAGAAACCACCAATAGAGTGAAGAGACAACCCACGATGCAGGAAAAAAATTTCATCATCTGTTTCTCAGACAAAGATTACTATCAAGAACATATGAAGAACCCCAAAAATCAGACTTCCCAGATTTGAAGACCCAAAAGCAAATAAATATATTTAAAAAGTATCCAACATAACTGGTCATTCAAGAGATGCTAATTAAAACAACACTGAGATTCCATCTCATCCCAGAAAGGATGGCTCTTATCAAGAAATCAACCAATAACAAATGCTGGTGAGCTGTAAGGGAAAAGGAGCCCTTCTCCACTGTTGATGGGAGTGCAGACTGGTGCAACCACTGTGGAAATCAGTGTGGAGATTCCTCAAAAAACTAGGATTGGAGATCCCATTTGACCCAGCTGTTCCTCTTCTGGGTCTCTTCCCAGACGAATTAAAAGCATCATACCACAGCAATATGTGTGCATCCGTGTTTATAGCAGCAAAAATTGTAATTACTAGATCTTGGAAATAATCTAAATGTCCATCAACTGAGGAATGGATAAAAAAGATGTGGTTTTTTTATACAATGGAGTACTACTCAGCCATAAAGAAAGATAAACTGGAGAATTTTATAGGTAAATAGATGCAACTCAAGACTATACTCATAAGTGAAATAAATCAGATGCACATGTACAAACATTATACTGTCTCCCTAGTATGAGAAACTGAAAGAGTAAATAAGATCCAAAATGTACAATAGATATTGTAAAATGGGAAGAAACTTTAAAAGGAAAGAGAAACTTGGATGCAGGAATGAAGAAAAGGAAGAGAAAAGCAAAAAAAAGTGTGTGTGTGTGTGTGTGTGTGTGTGTGTGTGTGTATGATAGTTAATATAGTTATACTACTAATTTCTCTTAGTTCATTGAAAATAAAGTTTTGTGAATTTTTTTGACAATTAAATGCTGATATCTTGTACTCTGAGTAACTAATTTGAAGACAACAATATGCAATGTATTAATCATTGTTACCCTCCTATTATCTTGTTTTGAAATTGTTTTTGTTTTCCTCTTTAAAATAAAAAAAATGAGGATCTGGGCCAATGAACCAGTAAGTTGAGGTGCTTATCATCCTTTTGAAATATTATTGCAAAAACTTCTTTAATCTCCCTATTCTAGAATTTTTCCTTTGCCACCCATCCTCATAATCCTTCTTTTACACTAAAGCCAGGAAAAATCATCACTATCTTCATTATCAAACATGTATTAAGCATCCTTGTGTGCAATGTTATGCCAAGGACTCTGTCATCAATAAATTGAAAATCTAGTTGGGGAAGAACTATATATGTATAAAACAAACCAGTCAAGGTACCATAAGTTAAATAATGAGTGATGTAGGCAATAATCACAAAACTTGAAAGTAAAGATCACACTCTCAATGTGTAAATGAAGAAACGATACATGAATAAAATGTAACTTCTATTGAACCCTAAAAGTGGAATAAAGTTTAGATTTTTAAGGAAAGACTGTGGGGAATTTCAAATCAAACAAAGGTTTGCATATGATACCATATTGACAAACTTTATTCTTTAGGCAATATGATGTCTTGTTTTGTTTTTTGTGGTACTGGGGATCGAACTCAGGACCCTGCGCTTGCTAGGCAAGCGCTTATTCCACTGAGCTATATCCCCAGCCCCTAATATGATGTCTTTGAAAGATATTTTTGAGGGAAAGAAAGGTAAAATGGTGGGAGGAGGCCTATAATTTACTTTTTTTAAAGAAGAGGCATGGGACTGATCTGATGGAGTAATGGTAAGATTGAGGACACAAGTTAGCACACTATTGTGATATGAAAAGAGTCTAGCCAAGGAGAATAACAGGAATAGAAAGGAAAGGTCAAATATGAGAAGTATTCCTTGGCACAAAACTCTTCAATTAGCCAGCAAGCTCCTTGAAGAAAGATTTTACACTACTTTGTTCCTCCCACCATACTTGGCGTGTTGCCTTATACATAATGAACACTTACAAAACATTTACTGATGGCTTTAGCACAGTAAAATGTCAAAAGAAGAATGTCAAACATTAGAAAATATATTCTAGTACATGTAGTTTGTAGAGAAAATGTAGATTGAAGTGTGGGAGCTATGGTGGGGGTTTGGGGACAGTTGCATCAGGGGAAGTAAAACAATTAGGTAAAACTAGGAGAGTGGAAAGTTGGTTGAGGAGGCAAAACCCCAAATGAAAAGTAAAGCAGTGATATTAAAATCTTTCCATGTCAAGAAGTAGCCCAAGAGTATGACCTTTAAGTGTTATCTGAACAGGAAATACTCCAGGGAAAAACTGTCTTCATGATGTGAATAAAACAATTCAAATTGCTTGGAAGGCACTTGAAAGCCCTAGTGTTCTATCTGCAGTTTTGTGTGGAAATGCAGTAAGGTACTTCACTTGAATATTAACCCTTAGTTGAAAATAACTGGGCTTATCTTTTTTTAAAGTCTCCCAGGTTGGTTGTTTGGTTTGTGGAAGACCCTGAGTCTTTATTGGATCTTTGGTTTTTGTTTAGGATTAGGGGGTTTGGCTAATAGCTTTACGCCTGTGGAAAAATATATTCCCCTTAAAATACCAGTAGAGTAATCTTGGTGATCTACATGTGTGAATCCACCCACCTCAGAAAGACTTTTGGGAGACATGTGATGCCTAAAACTAACTGTCCCAGCCTCAACCTTCCAAGGCCTACGTGCTAACTAGGTACAGAGGCCTGTACCCAGGTCCTCCTCACTGTAAAGTGCTCTCTTACTTTCTTCTCTAAGGCAGAAAGAATTTGACTTGTACTTTTTTTCCAACTCCCCATTCTACCATATTTCTTGAAGTTCTTTCCTACTTCCCAGACAAAAGATTGCAGAAGAAGACCTAGTCTTCCCAAATTTCCACCTTTCCCTAGTAGAAACACATAAGTTCTTTAATGGAAGAATCTTACTGCTGGCCACTATAAAAAATAAGTAGGAGTTTGCAAAAACTACCTGTTACAAAAACTTTTGGCAATTGTTTTGACTCTACATTGAGGTGTCAATGGCCTAAACCATTATACACTTAACTTCTTTCAGAGATCCTACTGGATGTTTTTTGGGGAAGTTACTCCTCTAGTCTTCTACAGGTATTTTGTCCTAGGTTTAAAGTTCATCAGCCTTCCACCCAGCTCACACCCATGGGAAACTTCTCACTAACACCCTTCCCTTAGCTCAGTCGCATCCATCAGTCCTGCAGTGTGCTGTACAGGAGCTCAGAAGACACTGAGATTTCCTGTTCAGGTAGAACAATATATATGAAGCAATGGATGATCCCATCTATTCAGACTAGAGTTCAATTTATTTATATCGCTATAGAATTCCTTGTTGCCTTTTCCATCTCAGTAATCTCCACTCTACCTAGTAGATTTTGAAATTTCAATATCAAAGATTATTTGGGGAAGTTTTTATTTCAGCAAATGTTTATTGAATGTCCATCAATGACAAGAGCCTATCTCTTGTTTCTTGAGTGAGATGTAATGATGAAAAAGACTTATCTTTCTGCCTTCAAAGTACTTACAATTTAGTAGAGAAAATAAGTGTGACTAGAGCTAATAATTTCAGGAATAGCAGAACAAGTAATATACTGAAATATAAATAAAAGCTCTATGAGAACATACAGAAGGGAAAACTAATTTTGCCTATGGAAAAGGACAATCAGGGAACCACGTAAGATTTTGTGTAGCTGAACTGGTCCTGAAGGATGAGCAAGACTTGAGCAGGCAGAAATGGGGGACAGAAGTGCAGGCAGAGAATGAAAAAAGTGTTAGCAACAGCATAGGAAGAAAAATAAAGAATGTGCTTGAGAGAAGCAGACCAGGCTGACAGATGTAATGTAGGAAATAAGGTGAGAAACGGAAGTTGCAGATAAATTATGGAGTGATATGCTGTCATTTCAAGCCTCCCAGAGTGCCTGGATGAAATGTCAGGAACTTAGCACTATAGCAACACCTTAAATTTCACTGAGAATAAGGTAGAGAGAGAAAGAAGGCACAATATTTGAAGAGAGGGCAAAACCAACTTCTGACTTCACATTATTGCCCTATCCCACCCACTCCATAAGAGACTTAGACTTCATTTAATATGTAGTTGCTTTTTATACAAGGAAAATGAAAAGGAAAAGTGAGAATTAGACATCTGATAAATTATAAAGAAGCTGTTATGA
>PVLD010030907.1:0-16267 GCA_004027595.1 Dinomys branickii
TGTGTTCTTTTGCTGGATATCTGGGATCTTGATTATTATATGCCTGTGCGTGTTTTTCTTTGGGTTATGGATCATTGGTGTTCTATATGCTTCGCTTAACTGAACTTCAGAATCTTTTAGCTTGTTTGGGAAATTTTCTGCTATTATTTCATCAAATATTCCTTTTATATCGTTTGTGAGATCTCCTGCTGTTTCACACTCTCCTATAATTCAAATATTGTTACGTTTTGCCTCATCTTGCAGCTGTTGGATTGACTTTTCTTGTGTCTTTGATGATATCACGAGATTCTTCCTTTCATGCTCATAAGCTGCCATGCTGTCTTCAAGTTCTGAAATTCTATCTTTGGTTTCATTTAAGTGGTTTTGCAAGCTTTCAGTGTAAGTTTTCAAATCCTGGCATTCTCTTTGATCTGTTTCATTCTTGGTAACTCATTCCTAAATTGCTCTTGTAACATTTCCATTTGTTTCCTATTTTCTTCTAGTCTTTTATCTATTTCTTCTCTATGTGTACAGAACGTTTTTTCCATTATTGTTTTCAGTTTTTTTTGTCTGAGAGATCATTGCAGCTATGTGGGTCATTTCTGCTATAAGCTCTTTTATGGCCTGTTGGAGTTGTTTCATTTTGGATGCAATCGTTTCATTACTTGCAGGTATGTGGCTTCCTGGTTCCCCTGTATCCTCGCATTCAGAACTTGTTCTGGGTGGGGTTGAGTTTTGAGACTGCGTTTTGTTCCTCTGTTTTCCCATTTTTGGGTATCAGATTCAAAATGTGGAGCTATAAATTCCCCAGGCAGTTCAGCAGGCAAAGGTCTGCTGCAGAGGCTGCTCCAGTGACTCCTTCTCTTTGGGAGAATGTCCTTTAAGCTGTCTGCTGAGATTTCCAATTCTACTCCCTACCCCAAGACCTGGCTGGGGCACATAAACAGCTCACCTCCCCAGGGACCTTGCATGCAGGGGGCCGCTGAGGTGTTCCTCCCTGGGTGGAGCTCCTCCCCGACTCAAAAATCCTGTCGGGCTGCCCAACCAGCTCTTCCATCCTGGGGACAGTGCAGTCAGTATAGCTGCTCGGATGTCCCTCGCTGGGCGGAGCTTCTTCCTGACTCAAAGAAAACCGGTCAGGGTGCCCAATCAACTCACCCTGGGATCGTGCAGGCAGGAATGCCGCTCAGATGTATCTCCCTGGGTCGAGCTTCTTCCTCACTCAGAAATCCTGCTGCGGTGCTCACTCGGCTCACCCGTTCCGAGATCCATGCCGCCAGGAGATCCTGGCGCTCCCTAGCACTTCTCCACCTCCTCGGCGTTCTTGCAGGAGCCGCTGACCACAGCTGCCGCAGTTCCTACAGCACCGGCTGCAGGGCCGGGGCTCTGAGCAGGATCCCGTACCGCTGCCCAGATTGGCACAGTCTGCCTGAGGAGCGTGTTCTCCGAGTTTGCTCTTCTCCGCCGCCTCCAAAAATTCCTGGCTTCAGCCGCCTGCGAGCCGTTCGGGTTCAAGAGCTGGGAGGGTCCGTCCTGCTGTAATCGCACTCGGTTGTAGGCGGACTCAGCCTAGCCTTGGCCTAAGTACACCGCGATGGCCTCGGGCGCCCAGCTCTCAGGACCTGCCCACTTCTCACTGAGGCTTATCCAGCCGACCCGTTAATGCTCAGGCCGTGGGGAGCAACATGTTCAGTTGGAATTTCGCATCCACGGACCCGGCACCCGGGCACAAAGGATCGGTCTCTAGTAGATGACACTCCTGCCTGTATCAGTAACTGTGAAGTGAGACCCTCCGTAGTGGTGCTCTGCTCTCTGAAGAAGTCTCTGTCTGCTGTAGGTCCCACAAGGCTGCCTCACGCTGAAGGGACTTCTGTTGTTTATTCATTCTTACATGTCTGTATTTGTTTATCAGAGTAACCAATGTGAAGATAACAGTATGTAATACAGAAACCGTTGTTAATTTCTTCTCACCTCATCTGCGATTCTGTATTATTTTTACATTTTTTGTGTTGTTTCATTTATGTCTGTGTGTTTGTTAATATGTTTTGTTTCTTTCATCTCTAATAATAAAATTAAAACAGAGGTAACAGTAATGCATCCCCAGAATGTCTTTTTTTTTTTTTTTCTTTTTGGTCTTTTTGACACAGGGTCTCACTATGCAGTTCTAGATGACTTTGAGCTCACTTTGTAGCCCAGGCTGCTCCCAAACTCGCAATGATCCTCCTGCTTCAGTCTCCTGAGTGTTGGGATTTCAGGCATGTGCCAGCACACCCGGCTCCCAGACTGTTTCAAAGAATGCAAGTTCCCTGTAGAGTTGCTAGCATGTGTCCACACCAGAAGGCTGGAGAGGCTGGAATCTGATGTCCACAGGTTATTGCAGGAACAAACGATATATATGTTCAAGAAGAGCTGCCCTTGGAAGAACAGGCTGACTTCCTCCTTGTTTGTCTTGGCTTTTGTCCTCTGCAGAACTGTACCCGACAGAAAAACTCATAGCTTTCATCTTGCAGGATCTGGGCCACTTGTCATCCTATGTAGGATGAGTTGTATCTTTGCACTGACCTTAATAACTATGCATTGTAATACTAAAAGATATCCAAAGGGATCTTCTGTATCCCAGACATAGACTTCTGCACCTTCTTTGTAACATAGTAGAACAATACCCCCTAGCAGTTTGAATCAATCACTCTCACCTCAGTTTTGTAACTCTCCTCTTAGACTATTGACTCAAAAGCATGACAAACCTGAACTGACCAAGGAAAATGCTAAATTCCAGGTCAGTGGAATCATTGTTGTGCCTCCTGGTAAAATCACTCTGTCTCCTTGAATGAATCTTGATTATGAGAGAAAATGTACCATATATTGGATGCTGACTCAGAGAAGATACAGCCTTCTGAAAAACCTCGCTCCAGACTTGCAGATTAGCATCACTTATTTAGCTCTGCACTTGCATTCAATAGGCCATTGTATCAAGGCAGCTGCTGCACAATGGTGGGGAAAATGGTAAAACCAGTGAATTCAGGAGCATGAGCCCATCACTATACTTCTTTAGCTGTGAAGTATGTTTCTTGGTCAGAAGCAATGTTGTATGGATACTGTAACCATCTCCAAGGCTTTCACTAAGTCCATCAGTGGTGTTTTTGGCAGAAGCAGTATGTGAAGGGAAAGCAAATCCATACCCAGAAAAATACTTAATCAGGTATAAGAAAAGTGCTGCCCCTTCCACGTTGGAAGGATCCAGTATAATCAGTCTGCCACCTTGTCTGTCGTTGATCACTCCAGGAAATGGTTCTGTACTGGGGACTAAGTTTTACTTTCTGCTGCTGGTAGACTGGGCATTCAGCAATGACTGTAATCAGCATAGCCTTAATGCTACGACCAGCAAATTCAGGAAGCACTTTGTAGTGCAGCACATCTCCATATGGGTCAAGCTGAATACCTCACCTTCTGGTGCCTGCTAAGACTTGAGCTTGGTGGTAGCTGTAGAGGTAAGAGTGGCTTGTGTGGACCATCAAAATTGTCTTGTTTGGCAACTGAATCAGGCTGTATAATTACTGTTCAAATAGGCAATGCAGGATTGTTTCATTTACACAAGGCTAGAGAGGCCAACCCCACAGGCGGGAAGGGTAGGTACAGCCACTGTCATTGAGTGTGCCGAGGCTACTCACTCGAGCAAAAGAAAAAAAAAGCCTCATTTGGGTCCTCTCACACATTTCCATGCCAGTTTACAGGATCCCATTATTTCTCAATCAGGGTCCTCATTTAACTACAGACATCCTTCAAGGCTGAAAACTAAATGTGCTGTAATTCAGCCAATCAAGTGATGAGAGGATGCAGTTGATTTTTAGCAACTTCACTCCTATGGGACAGAAACTTCTCCTTCAGGGCACATTGATGGGATTTCAGCTTATTTATGCACATCTGGAGCTGGGAAAGTAAGTCCCTCAGCTTATTCTTTTCCTTTAGCACTTTATCCAGCTATGTTTGGAGCAAGCAGCCATCATCATCATATACCTGACTTTTCCAAAAGTGTTTGAAAGGATCCCCTTGCCTCTCAAAAAGGGGGAATTTGAAATTTCAAATGCCTTTGCATTGTGTAATTTTTTAGACAGCTCATTTCGTGGATGGCTATTAGAGCTGTCTATATGATCGGAAGGTGAGCTTTTAGCACTTTAAGTCTAATCAATGTAGACAGCCAATGACATAAACCACAAAACCAATTAAGGAGATTCATTTCATTCTTACAATTCTGTTTCTCTATAACAGTTGCTTGTGTGTGTGCGTGTGTGCGCGTGCATGTGCACTAGACTGACTTACAGAGTCAGAAGTGGCATAGTCCCACAATGGCAAAACAAGAGATACCAGTCTGATGCTGAAGGACTGGAAAGTCTCTGCATTATTACTGGTGTGAGTCTATATCAAAAGACTAAGAAATGAGCAATGGCAAAAGACACACACAAG
This sequence comes from Dinomys branickii, assembly GCA_004027595.1. Taxonomy (NCBI): domain Eukaryota; kingdom Metazoa; phylum Chordata; class Mammalia; order Rodentia; family Dinomyidae; genus Dinomys; species Dinomys branickii. The sequence goes on from PVLD010030907.1 coordinate 4,441, forward strand.
AAGAACTGAGCTTTTAAGCACTGGCTTACTGCTTGTTTTTCTTCTGTTCGGTCTGGATCCCCCCTATGGGACTGTACTACCCACATTAAAGCACCATTTGCCAGTTATTTTGCTGACTCACATGCCTACTGTCTGGGAACAAACCATTATAAACACACCCAGACACACCCAGAGGTGTGCCTTACTGATTTCTGATGTCTCCCAAAACAACCAAATTGACAATCACGAATAACCTGTTAAATCCAGTCAATTATGTATTACACCAGACTGTTCTAACCCTATGTTTTTACTTATATTGTTTACATTCTTACACCACCATAAGGACATTTAATTCTGAATCTTTTTTGATACTAAGGAAAATGGAATGTATGCATTCTAATAGTGCACTTCATCACTCTTAGAAGCAGTACATATTTTAAAAATAGCTAGTCATAAAACTTTTTTAAACTAACCCCAGAAGCATAAGATCAAATGCATATGCAAAGCTAAAAAAGGACACTAAAGCAGCAGTAATTGAGATGACTATAAACTTGAGCCACTCCCCAAGGTGTATCTCATGGTTTTCCCCTGTGTTCTCTCTTACTTTGTTCACAGCTTCATCTCACTGCAAATCATGGCCTTTCTAACATTACTATATAAGTGGCTTCTCTTAGGACATTGTGAAAACTCCAGAGGGAAAAATATTTTTAGTGCTTTCATCTCTAATAAATAACCAAGAAGATATTCTTAAAATACTTGCACCATGAAACAATGAGTAAATACACAGCTGATAAAATTAAACTAAGTTTTTTATCAAAAAAAATTAATGATTTTAAAGTTATGAAACTGCCGCTTAAAAACATACATCATTTTTTCTCATAAAATCCTATATTTTCTATAACAATTACAGCAAATAAGTAAACACTGCCATTTGTAAGGGTGACATTTGGAGAAGTAAGGATTGAAGTGGCAGATGAAGATGATGATGACCTCATGTTAATTATAATGTCAAACCTGTCACCATTCATTTTGTGATTGTGACAAAGTAAAGCAACAAATACACAGAAAAATATTATCAATAAACCTGTATCTCTAAAGTCAGAGATAGAGTATCACTGTAAAAGGAAAGATGAAGAATGCACAGTGGAATTAAATTAGGGTACCTCCAAAGGCTCTTCTAAATCATGGATATTTGTTTTGTGTCTGCTGTATTAAATCTGAATTAAATCTGTATTTAGTAGGAAAATTTTTGAGTAACTGAAATTTGTAGGATGTGGGAAACAGTAGAATAGTGAATCATGTCCTTCCATATCTTGTCTGAATTTGATAAATTTAATAATAAACTTTAAATGTAAGAGAAGTTAAGAAAGGTGATGGCAGAGAAGAGTTGTGGAGATGAAAAGTGCTTAGGGAGATTGCTCGATTGGCTTTATCATGTTAGGGAAATAGCAGAGCCGCTGTGATCACCCCAGCTGGGAAAGGGAGTGAGGTAAATCACGGCCTAGCTTTTTTCATTGGCCAGATAAAGACTCCTGGCTGTGTCCTAACTTCAGAAAAGATAGGAAAATGCAATTCCATATGGACCCAGAATGCAAAGAGTCAGAAATATTTGTTTAACACAAGTAATAACTATCAGAGATGGGGTGATCACAAAATACATGAACTGACATAGGTTTTCATTAGCTAAAGTTTTTGACTGATCCTGATGAGCATACATTTACTATTCAGCTTTCATTGAGAAATAGACCAATTGTTTCTAGGGTTAATTTTTACTGCAGCATGTCCTGGCCTGATCTGACAGATATAGCTTCTAAATTACAAAATATAAAATAAAAATGTAAGCCTAGGAAAAAGACTCAACTATATTACATTTAGGAGCCACACCCGAACAGTATTCACAACATTTTTCATCACACCTTAGAAGGATACTCACGAAAGAGGACTTCCAAAACTGCTTAGAAGGTGGCAAGAAAAAAGACTTGTTTTTGAATCAATGGGGAGTTTTTTGCTTGGGATTAAGAGTAATTTGCCTTTCACTACAATGTTTTTTTTAATTTAAACTTTCACTATGTATGTTAATATATAATTTATGGCCTTTATCAGAGTTCTATACCTATTTTCACTAGAGTTTTATCATACAGGGGTATTGGATTTTGCCAGACTTTTCCTGCATGTATTAAAATGATTAAGTAAATTTTGTACTTCCGTCTACTGATGTGATATATTACAGTTACGGATTTATGTATGCTGAGCCATTCTTGCATCCCTGAGGTGAAGCCTGGTTATGATGTAGAATTTTTAACAATTTGCTGAATTCTGTTTGTCAGTATTGTGTTGAAGATTTTTGTAGCTATATCCATCAAGGGTATTGGTCTGAAATCTTATCTTGTCCCTTCCTTTCTTTCTTTCTCTCTCTCTTTCTCTATCTCTCTCTCTCTTTCTTTCTTTCTCCTTTCTTTTCTTCCTCTATACTGAGTTCTTATCTGGTTTTTGTATCAGGGTAAAATTAACTTCACTGAATGAATCTGGAAGCATTCACTGCATTTTTTTGTCACACCTTGTAAATAGACAAAGAGGACTTCCAAAGCTGCTTCAAAAGTACTTTCTTTCCTTTTCATTCATGAAAAAATTGAGCAGTGTTGATGCTTGTTCTTTTCTAAAGTTCTGGGAAAATTCAGCAGTGAGTCTTTCATATCCTGGGCTTTCCTTAATTGGTACAGTTTTAATTATTGCACCAGTTTTATTGCTTGTTAATGATCTCTTCAGGTTTTGTTATGTCTTCTTGGATAAATTTTGGTAAGTTATTTTTTTCTAAGAATTCATCAATTTCTTTTTGATTCTCCAATTCATTAAAATATGCTTGCAGTATAGTTTGTAATAATTGCTTGGGTTTCTTTTTCTTTTTCTTTTTCTTTTCTTTCTTTTTTTTTTTTTTTTTTTTTTTTTTTTTTTTTTTTTTTTTTTTTTGTCTTTTTGAGACAGGGTCTTACTATGCAGTTCAGGATGGCCTTGAGCTCACTTTGTTGCCCAGGCTGGGCTCAAATCGACAAGGATCCTCCTGCCTTAGCCTGCCGAGTGCTGGGATTACAGGTGTATGCCACGACGCCTGGCAATTACTTCTATTTCAACGGTGTCAATTTTAATTTTGCCTTTTATATTTCTAATTTTATTGCTTTGAATCTTCTCTGTTTTATCAGGTTGGGTTAAGAGTTTATGAAGCTTATTCATCCTTTTAAAGAACCAACTCTGATTCCTTGATCTTTTGTAATTTTTGTCTCAATATTATTCATAGCTACTATAAACTTAGTATTTAAATTTCCACCCTAGTTTGTTTTGTGAGTCACTGTTCATTCAAAAGTGTATTATTCAAACTCTATGCATTTGTACAATTTCTGTGGTTTCTTCTGCTGGTGACTTCTAGTTTCAATCAATTGTTGGCAGGGCACATTGCAAGAAGTTATTTCAATTCTTTTATATATACTGTGGCTTGCTTTATGGCTTAAAATATGATCATTTTACAGAATTTCCATGGGCTGCTGAAAGCGGTGTGTATGCTACTATTGCTTAATGTGTTTCAGGGTATACTTTTTCTCTGATTTTTTTTCTATGGTTGACCTATTTGTGAGAGTGGCATATTGAAATCCCCTACTGTCTATTGGTGTCTATTGACAATTTTAGGCAAGTGCTTTTTGTTTTATGAAATTTCACCCATTGCTATTGAGTGTAACATTTATAACTATTGGTTAAACATTTTGGCAAAGAGCCTATTGGAATGGGACTACTTTTGCTGTCTACACATTAAAGCTTTGCTCTACCTTTTGAGACACAAAATATTGAATTTATTATGGTGGCTATTATGTATATTTTCCTTTCTGTCTCATAGTGGCACATCAGTGTAATCCTTATATTAAAAGAAAAAAAACTTATATTAAAAATTATTTAAATTCCAATCTTATTTTGTAATGAATAGAGGTGTGAGGAGACAATCATTAAAAAATATGTCATTCTACAACATGGTCATCTGAAATGTAAAAGTCACGCCCTATCTTGTTACTATATAGCAAAAAATATAAACCAAGGCTTATATTTATGTTGTATTTCTTTTAAAAAGATAACTAGAGTATATTCAAACAGTTTAAAAAAGCAAGTATGTGGAATTATCTGATAGTGCTTAAAATGCATTCTTAGAATTTTCAATTAAAACCACATTATTTTCCTAAAATGTGAAAGCTAAACAAGCTGACCTCATAGAAATGGGAAGCAGAAAGGTAGCTACCAGAAGATGCAGAGGTCAGGGAAAGGGGATGATTAGGAGAGGCTGGTCAAAAAGACAAAATTATAAGTAGATAAAGAAATAAGCTTTACTAGTCTATTGAATCATAGGGTGATGTCAGTTAATAATATTTTATTAAACATTTCTACCTAGAAGAGGGGAGTTTGAATGTTCTCAACACAAAAAAATGGCAAGTTATAAGGTGACAAATATATTAAGTATCCTTATTTGACCATTAAACAATGTAAGGTTTACTGAAACAGCACACATCATACTCCATCAGTATGCCTAGTTATGCTCCATTGAAAACTAAAATGTAAGAGTAATATGAAAAAGACAAAGGAGAAATGACTCCATGTTCCTTCACAACTCATGTGAGTATATATTTGTTAGGGATCTGAAGAGGAAAAAAATCAACAGAAAATTATGAAAGGGGATTTACTAGTCAGGCTTATAGTAAGGGAAACAGGAGCATTGACAGAGGCCACTTGTGTATGGGAAAGCCAGAGGATTCGTAGCTGATCTCCACAGGAAAATGAAAAGCGTAGCACAAGACTGATTAAAGCTGTAGCACCAGCCTAAATGTGGAAGTCTTACAAATAGGGGGCATGCATTCTTCCTCTTTCCCTTTTTTAGTGCCTACAGACGGCAAGACTATTTGTGCCATGCACAGCTGGAGTGGGTTTTCCCACTCCCTTTGTTGGGCTATGTGTTGTGTCTTGGTTACTTTTCTCTCATTGCTAAGACAACATACCCAACACCCAAAATGAAGGAAGGAATGGTTTATTTAGATTACAGTTTGTGGAGGTTTCAGTCCTTACTTGGCTGGTTCTGAGGCAGAGTGGCACATGGCAGAGGGCGAATGTTCATGGCAGCAGAGCACAGCAAAACAACCAGAGCAAAAGGGAGGAATTCCTGCAAACAGCCTCTTTTCTTCCCTTACATTGTAAACACCCTACCCCCACTCAGGGGGCATGTAGCTCTCACACAGTCTCCATGCCCTCCTCTTCCACAGGATCAGGATGTATACAAAGTAGGCACCCTGTCTTCCTGTTGAATCACTCAGCTAAACTTCCAGACTCCCCAAGTTGACACAATGTATCAACCATAACATTCCACCCCTTGTCAGCTTGGCAACCAGACACATTTTTAAAAACCAGTTTCCAGATACAAAGACATGCTTATATTAGAACCATAACATTTTGCTCCCATACAAATGAAAATTAAACACTTCCAACATTTAAAGGCACAAAATAACCATTACCATTTCAAAAAGCACCAACAGGGGAATATAGAGCATTGGGACCAAAACAAGTCCAAAATCCAACAGGGCTAACATTGTGACCTGTAATTCCACATCCAGGATCTGAAGCAATATGTACATTGCGAGCTCCAAAGGGCTTGCATGAGTCCATCCCTATGGCACTTCTGGTGGTTACAGCCTTCATGGCTTCTCTCTTAGGCCTGCTTTGCTCGCTCCTTGTAGCTTTACTCAGATCATCCACAGTCCTGTCTTTTCTAAATTTCTGAGGTCTCCAGGGCACCTTTTGCTTCACACTCATAGCATCACACACTGCCCTCTCTGGGGCACACTGCCTGGCCTCCCAGGCCTTCTGAAATCTGGGTGGAAGCCTCTTTAACCTCAGAACTCTTGTATTTTCCTTGCACCTAAAGCCAGGGCCAAGTGGATGATGCCAAGGTCTGCTGCCACCTGGAGCAGTAGCCAAACTTTTCTCTCTCTTGGCCATAGGAGTCGAGTGCCTGGATTGCTGGGCACACTGAATCCAATGCTGAGGAACAAATTCTCTACGTTGCCTCCATTCTGGAATCAGGTGTGGCTGCCACTGCCATTCTGGAACATGGCGCCCTGCAGCTTCCTTCTCAAGGCAAGGCCTCTCACCTTTACAGTTTTGAGGCTGCAAAGGTGGAGACTTGCTGCTTGTGATGCCATCAGACCATCTTTTCCATTCTCTTATTTCTTTATAGCAATAGAGATCTCCTCAGCCTTATCTTTGTAGTCCACAGCTTTACTGGAGCTTCCTTTCTGGCCAAACTCGCAACATTTTAAATCATCTTGCTGGGCTCTTTGCTCTTGATTCTCAATATAAACCTGGCTAAAAGCCCTCAACAATAGCCATGTCACTGCCTCAACATTCGACTGTCTTGAAATTTTTTTTGCCAGATTAATCATTTTGCTGCTGCCCTTAATCTCAGTCTTAGGCAAAGTCTCTGGACATGAGCAAAATGTAGACAAACTTTCTGCCAAGCCATAACATACATCATCTGGAGTCCAACAGGCAATGCAGTTCTTCCCAACAGAAACCTCGTTAACCTGGTCTTTAATGGCAGGATATTTATCAGGCTTCTGGTCTTCCGAGCTCTGACCAGACATCTCCAAACCTTTCTGAACTCTTCCCACAAGCAATTTCCAAAGGCTCTTGAACCACACGGTTAGGTATAGTCACAGCAATGGCCCCACTCCCGTTGCTAAATATTATTTTGGTTAATTTTCCCTCATTGCAGACTCCCCAAGTTGACATAATGTATCAAGCATAACAGTAAGTCATCCACAGACACAGAAAGAACTGAGCTTTTACTAATGTCCTCGGTGTTTCTTCATCCTTTTAAGCTGACATATTATGATTAATGGTCACAGTGAGGAAGAGTTAGCACAGCAAGTCTCGTGGCTCAGTTAGAAGATAGTGGTTGAAGAATCTAGGCTGAGGCCAAAACACAGAGAATCTTTTAAATCGTGATAAAGAGTTTATATTTTATCTTAATTGAGATGGGCAATTTCAGCACAGAATTTGAGAATCGTTTCTGATGTTATCTGATTTATAATCATTGTGCAAGATAGGCGTCTAAGTGGGGAGTTGGAAATAGAAACGAGTTACGGCAGTAACTATAAGTAACAATCATAGTTTGATAACACATTGCAACTGGAGAGTAACAAGTGATGGCTCTGGATATATTTTTTGGCTATATATGAGACAAGTGTCAGTGCTAACCAAGGAATAGTAAAACTATATAAAAATGAACAACAGGTAATCCTGCATACATGAGGGTGCCATTTTAAAAGGTATGGAGTGCTGAGAGGGCTGGATGGGACAATTTGGTGGGACAAAACATGAGTTTTGGAGAAGTTCAAATGGAAATGTAAGTTAGGTGGGCAAATGGGTGTGTCAACTTGACACCTACACATACAGCTCTGGAGTTCAGAAAAAGAAGTAAAACTAGAAATATAAAATGAAGAGTCATAATGTAGGGATGAGAAAGAAAGAAATCTCTCTGAGTGAGGTCCTCTGGGAAGAAAAAGACAACAGAGAATTAGGGACATTTCAACATTTAGAAGTCTAAAAGAGAAGACAATATCTCGGCAGAAATTGATTATGTGATGGCTGAGGCTAATCATTCTCCTGGTGAAATCTAAGGTCTCTAAGTAACGGAAGTGGAGAACTTGGGTTGAGACAGCATCAGAAATACTTCTCTCCTTATAATATGACAGGAAACAGTATGTGGAATAGAAAGGGCATGAACAAACTTTATAGATAGATGATATAGTGCTGGCCTTATCAAATGTTTTCAGATGAAACATGTAGAGATATTACCTGCATATTTATCTATTCCACCATAATACATTGCCCAAATTTTTACAAGTGTAAAGAAAGAAACATTTGTTATTTCATAGTTTTGTGGGGAAATTATCCTCTAACATGTAACACCTTATAAGGCATTAATGGGGTTGCCATCAGTTCAGGGCTTATGTTAAAGAAATTTTTTATCCACTCCCATTCCCATGGATTTTGGCACATCTCAGGTAATTGTATGATGTTAGGTGGAGAAAGCAGTTTTTGTTTCATGAGCTTCTCTATATAAATACACAATCACTGATTTCCTAGAACGAGTGACCCAACAGAGAGCAAAAGACAAGACGTCACTGCAAGGTAAAAGTCAGTCTTTTTGTAACCTCATCTTTGAACAGTAATTTTATTGTTTGTCCTATATTCTGTTCATCATTTTAACCAGCCAAATTTCAATCAGAAGGAATCATACAATGGCATAAACAGCAAGAGGTAGAGGTCATCAGAAGAAATTTTAGAGAATGCTTACCAAACTTAAGAGAAGCGGGAGGGCAGTGTTTGTGGAGGATGGGAGAAAAAAATATTTACATCATTATTCTGCAAAGAACAAGAGTGGATGCGCTGATACATTTAATATCCCATGCCTGTTGCAATTTGAGTGAATGAAAACATTAATGTAATTGAGTCACAGTAGTTTGCTACACTAAGGAAGAATTTGGGTATTCAGGAGGTTGGTTGAGCATGTTTTCTACAATGAAGATTCCTAAATAATGACAGGTTTTCTCTCCTTCTGTTTAATTTGGGCTGAGGAGTAAAACTTTTCCCTTTTAGAATAGTTTTGAAAAGGAAAACATAGAACAGGAGGAGAACCTTGAAATAAAAAAATCTCAAAATTAAGGTAACTCTGGAATTAAACATTAATACAATGTTGTGATACCTACTTAAGTTTACAACGGTCTCTTAAAATGAAAATTTTGAGTATGCCTGTGTGTAAGAGACTATGTTTACTACTCTATGCAAGGAAAGTGGGTTTGGAAACTGTAAAAGATATGTGCATGAGCAGATACTCAAACAGACTTCTTTTACTAGAAAGATTTTCCTTTTTTGTTGTAGTAACAAAAACCTCCAAGTCTAAGTTCATTTTCATCTAGCTACAGACATTTTCTGACCACCTTTAGACCTTGAGAAAACGATATATCTACCACCTCTGGTTTACCACTGTTTGACTTATGGATTCTGAAATTTATAGTGGTGCAAAAATGTACCCATTTTCAGTACAACTTCAATACATTACAGGAGATATTCAGTAATTTATTGTGCAAGTAGGTATTGTGTTAAATGACTTTGCCCAGCTATATGTGCTCTGAAAATGTTTAAGGTAAGTTAAGCTAAGCAATAGTGTTTAGTAAGGCCTGGAGATAGGAATTCCTTAGCAGAACTAGAAGGTAGAGCAACAAACAAAAAGGATTATTATTATACATTAAGATCTCATGGAATTTCCTTTGCTAGGTGTTGTATTTGCTTGGGACTCATTATTTTTATCTTCTTTCCAATTTCTTTATGTTGTAATAAGAATAACAATGTTATGAATGTCCTGGCATTATATTTTAGAATCACATAACTTGTCTGGATTTATAGATTAATAGTCAGGTAGTAATCTTGCCACATCATTGATTATATAGCTTAAAGGTCATTAGATCTACTTTTGATGATATTTACATAAGGTTTTAGACTTTAGATTTATATTTTAGATTCAATTCTGGAATGAGTTAAGATTTTGGTGCTACTGGGGTGGAATGACTATACTTTGCATGTAAGAAGCATATATAATTTGGAGGCCAGTTGTAGAAAGTCATAAGTTAAATTGAATAGATGTTAAATACATATGTTGAAGTCTTAAGCCAAAGGTAATGCTATTTAGAGAATACTTACAGGGATAAATGGTTTTAGATAAGGTAATAAAAAGGTAATAAAAGAACGCTCTCTTGATGGTATTAAGAGTTGTGTAAGAAGAGATATTTGCATATTATCAGATAGTAATGCAATGAAACTATAAATCAAAGGCAAAAGAAACTACAGAAATTATGCAAACATACAACAGTTAAATAACACATTATTGGCTGACCGACAGGTCACAGAAAGCATTTAGGAAGGAATTAAACAGTTCCTAGCATCAAATGATAGAAACAACCAAAGCAGCCCTCAAGGAAAATGTAACGCTTTCAATGTCTGCATCAGAAAAACAGAGCCAGGACTTCCGGGAAGATGGCGACCAGGTGAGCAGCAAAGGAGCAATCCTCCTTGATAAACACCACCAGCTCGAGACAGACTTGGCGAGCGTGAATGCCGGGACCTCGGCTGGGAAGATCAAACTGAACGTGTTTCTCTGAGCTGCCGGGGGAGATGCGGTAGGGCGGCCCAAACTGCTGTGGCGAGACGTGGGAAAGCCCCAGACGCTGGGAGCCAGAGACGCTCCGCGCGAGGAGGGGGCTTGGCTGGGTCCGAGCACCCTGGGAGCACAGCCAGCTCGATCCCTCCCGCCTCCCGAGCCGGCGCAGCTTTCCGGCGACTCCCGACAGAGATCGGCTTTTTAGCAGCAGCAACGCCCGGCAGTCTCAAATATCGCGCGCATTGGGCAGGCGGCGCAGCCTAGACCCTCGGCAGCCTGCGGTCCGTGGCCAGGGCAACGCGAGGAGCAGAGGAGCCCAGCATCACGCTCCCTCCCCCAGACCTGGAGAGCACGAGGAAACAAGTGGCTGCGAGCAGCGGATCGCGAGCATAGCACAAAAAACTGGCACCTTGGAACCTTCCTGCCTGCAGGGAATCCGAAAACTGGTGAGCTATCTGCGCTCGCGACCAGATCACCGAGTGGGGGAGGAGATCCATCCCTATACCTGCAGGGAACCCTGGGAGGGCGGGGGAGTGGTCTTACACACCTCACCTAGGTCTCTCGCTAGGGAGTAGCTAACCAACATCTGCACAGCCTTTTAAGCGGAACTCTCAGCAGAAAGCCTAAGGGACATTCCCCCAAAGAAAAGTCATTGGAGCAGCCTCTGCAGCAGACCTTTGCCTGCTGAACTGCCTAGGGAATCTATGGCTCAATATTTTGAATCTGATACCCAAAAAAGGGAAGACAGAAGAACAAATCTCAGCAGAAAGCTTAAGGAACATTCTCCCAAAGAGAAGGAATCACTGGAGCAGCCTCTGCAGCAGACCTCCGCCTGCTGAACTGTCTGTGGAATTTATAGCTCCACATTTTGAATCTGATTCCCAAAAATGGGAAAACAGAGGAACAAAACGCAGTCTCAAAATTCAACCCCACCCAGAACAAGTTTTGAATGTGAAGATACAGGGGAACAAGGCAGCCTCATAACTTCAAGATATGAAACGATTGCATCCGAAATGAAACAACTCCAACAGGCCATGAAAGAGCTTAAAGCAGAAATAACACAAATACCCGCAATGATTTCTTAGACAAAAAACGAGCTGAAAACAATGATGGAAGAAATGTTCCATTCACACAGACAAGAAATAGACAAAATACTAGAAGAAAATAGGAAACAAATGGAAACCTTACAAGAGCAATTCAGGAATGAATTACGAATAATGAAACAGGTCCAACGAGAATGCCAGGATTTGAAAACTAACGCTGAAAGCATGAAAAACCGTATAAATGAAACCAAAGATAGAATTTCAGAACTAGAAGACAGCATGGCAGCTTATGAGCATGAATGGAAGAATCTCGTGATATCATCAAAGACACAAGAAAAGTCAATGCAACAGGTGCAAGATGAAGCAAAACGTAACAATATTCGAATTATAGGAGTGTGTGAAACAGCAGGAGATCTCACAAACGATATAAAAGGAATATTTGATGAAATAATAGCAGAAAATTTCCCAAACAAGCTAAAAGATTCTGAAGTTCAGTTAAGCGAAGCATATAGAACACCAATGATCCATAACCCAAAGAAAAACACGCACAGGCATATAATAA
>PVLD010030908.1:0-16325 GCA_004027595.1 Dinomys branickii
CCATCCATCCATCCATCCATCCATCCATTCATCCATCCACCCATCCACCCATCCATCCCTCAATAAATTTTAAACATTCACTCAATAAACGGACTGCTCAAGCATTGGTATAATTTATTTAATACTAGGTTGTATAGTGGGAAGTAAGTATAAAGAGGGGAATGAGACTGCTCAGGGGTCTTGCAGTCTTTGAAAGACAGACATGAAAATAATTATGACAACGTGTGGTAAGTTTAATGACAGACTTGTACATCAAGCTCATGGAAAGAAAGGTCTGCAGCTTTGCTGTGGTGGACATGCAATGCTGGAGTAGATGCTTCCCACACAGCCCTTTTAATGGATTAGAAAAAGTGCACATTTGAGGAGAGTGGATGAAGACGACTCCCCCACCTGGACACACTGAGCCAGGTGCAGAGACTGGACAATGGCATGCAGGCTGCACTTCCTCCTTTTGCCAGGGTCATTTGTGTGCCCTTGGGTCATCCATCTTTGGCTACTGCTCTGTCCCATAGGCATAATTTTCAAAAGGCTGCCATTCCAGGGTTTCCCCTTCTCTGGCTTGGTCTAAAGCTCCCAGCAAAGTGGATGTGTAGGTGGGTGAGGGTGGTACTTAACTCAGTGCCCTCTCTTGCTTAGGAAGATGGAGTTTGACCCAGACTAGGAATAAAAATTGTTTCAGAATCACACAGTGCTGACTAGTACGGAACTCACTTTGCTGCTTTGTGGGTAGGTGGCAGAGCCCTCCCGAGCCGTCTGCACTCTGCTCCTCACCTTCCCAGGAAGGGTGACACAGCAGCACACATCTGGAAATCACCTTTATGATGGACTCACACCTCAGCACTCCTGGCATCTTTTCACCTTGGCTCTTTAAAGACTTAGAATAACAGCTTCCAATGTATGAAGACAAATTTCTATATGTACATTATTATTATTTTTTTAAATCAAAAAAGCATCAGGCAAGAGGATGCAACGTAAGGTAGTTTATTGCAAGGGAAATCTGTGATCTCTGCGGAAGAGCTGCTACCCGTTGCTGTTTGGAGCACCTGTAGTGGCCTGCAGCATTCTGTCACTGGCTATTTTGCCAGTGTTATTGCTCCAGTACGGGAAGTGTCTGCTGACGTGCATTAGTGGCTTCACTTGGAATCTTCCCTGCTACCTTCCACTGTGCTCACAGCGGCAGTGAAAGTCACGTTAGCGTTAATGAACATACGTCTGGCACAGGTTTTGGTTCAGATGTGTAGCCTCTGTGTATACAAGGCCAGTGGTCATTGTTTTTAATTCTTTGTACTGTCTCATCCTTCTTTTAACTCAGAGACATTGCAACCAGTTTTCCAGCCTGAAGAGGAGTGGGATGGAGAGTTGGGGAAGTTGGAAAGGTGGGGAGCAGAGACACCTAGGGAGGCACGAAGCCATCAAGGTCAAGGCCAAGGTTGCCATGGCAGCAGACGCCTCTTCACGGACAAGTCACATGCACTGTTGTGACTTTGCTTTCTGTGTCCTGCCCCGTTTGCTGGTTTTGTTGCCTCATGGCTCTGGTTGGATACCTATGTAATGCATGCTTATGGCGTCTATCCGGTGAAAGCAAGACAACAGACAGCAGACAAACGGACTCACACCTTGGGCAGCAGAATTCTTATTCTTAATTTAGTAGATGCAGTTTCAAGCAGTAAGCCTGAAGTGGTGTGGGTTCTTTTAGATTTCACCGACGGTCTCTGAAGACCCTTGAACCCTGTTTAGCTGGGACGCTCCATGCCACAGGCACACTCAGCCCTTTACTGGTCAGTTTGCTCATTAACAGCAAACAGCAGTTGAAATCCATCAGAAGGGGAGACAACACAGACTGAACGAGCTGGGTACTCGCCAGGACTCCCGTTCCTTGGGCTGCCTGACGTCTCCCTCGCAGTCTGTGAGCACTGACTCCTCTTGGCCCTCACCGCCTGCTTTTTGCTGAGCCAGAGCTTGCACAGCCTAGACTGTGCACCTGGAGTGACAAGCACAGTTGGAGAAGGGTTCCTTGGGAAAAGGATAGGAAACTCCTTCTTCTTAAATCTGTAATTTCAGGCTTGGCTTTAAGTTGATAGGCTTTAAATAAAGACTAGTTTATTTGGTAAAATTCTTAAGCCTGACTACATGCCAGGTGTGAGAGGGTTCTCATGCCTCTTGCAATCTAGAGGAAGAAAGTGGGTAATAAGTTACTAGAGAAAGAAACAAGGCAATTTGAGATGGTGACACCGGCATGAGGACGAACAGGGGCTGCTGTGCGGGCGGGACACTGTTCCATTGGCTGGTCCGGAACGCCTCTCCCGGGGATGGCTTTTGAGTCCTGGAGCAGTGATTGAGCAAATGCTTCCCGTGGAGGCCTGGCCCACCCTTCTGTTTACGCTGACTCGCTCAGTCCCACTCTAACTGCCTGAGAAAGTCTGTTGCTTCCTCTCCACCCAGGAAAAGTGGACTGTGGGAGCCTTTGGAGCCACGCCCCGGATCCACTGCTGGCAACTGATGGGAGCCAAGGTGGCTTCGCTGCAGGACCTGTGCTTTTATCACCAGAGCGACCCCTGCGCTGAGACCTGGGCACCTAAGGGAGCTGCCACCAGGAGCACAAAGCCGTTGAGTTAGGCAGAGGAAGGGCAGGAAAGACGGCTGTGGAGTCGAGGGGCAGAGCAAAGAGCAGTGCGTCTGGAGCAGAGAGGACATGGGCGGCCCGCGGTGGCATGTGGCCGAGGGGCTCCTAGTGAGGGTTAGAATGGAGTCCTAAGGGAAGCTGCTGAAAGGAGGGAAACGGTTCTGCCTTCAGCCTAATCAAGAGGGGCCCCTGTGCCAGGCTCTGTGCCCAAGGGGGCCCCTCATGTCTCATGGGTCTCACATACGCCGTGGCACACGATGCACACACACGAGACGCACCCGCGCACCCGCGCATCAGGGGCCAGTTCTTCAGGTTCTGGGCATCACTTTACGGGGAAAAATGGTAACAGTGTATGTGACTAAGTTAAAATGTTCTGCTATACTTTCTGCCAAACTATCACTGTCCTATACAACCTCATTAAAACTTAAACACGGTATACAAAGTCAGTTTTATTTTAAATATCTATATGTTGATTTGAGAAGTTTATGGATAATTCCGCTTCCTACTGTCTTGGTAGGAGAAAATTACTCCAAGTTGATATTAAAAGGAGAAAAAAAAACACCAGACAAACCCCAAACTAGAAGTAGAGTAACTCAAGACAGGGGGGATACTTTGACATTACTGTCACTGAAAAAGGAATTATGTGACAATAATGATGCGAACAACATGATTATTGATTTTAATGAAATGAAGGCAATAAAAATAAATTTTATTCCATAAACGCATACGAATTTATGAGCTCTGTAAACCTTATTTTGTTACTCATCTGATGCCGGCCTCCTCATAGATCACTCCGATGTGTATAATAACAGCTGAATGAAGCCATCTTTGATATGTTGCCAACTTTTAATCATATACCTGTTTTTTTTTGTTTGTTTGTTTTTGTACATATGCATTTGTCAAACCAAGAGGGTGGGACAGATGTCATTGAGCAGGTTATTTGCTTTACCTATTGATTTAAACGTTGAAGTGCACCAGAGGTATTTCCCACATCCCTCTGCCTGGACCTTGAAAATGTCACAAATGGCGCCTAGGAAAGGACACGGTCTGACCCATGTTTTTAGAGGATGAGGAAAATGAGCGAAGCTGTACTCGTTTCTAAAAACGGCATCATCTAATTTCTATTTTTAGAAGACAAGAAAAACAAGAAAGCTCTACTTATGTCTGAGACACAGAAGTCTTAAGTTGTTTTTCTTAAAAATTCAGACTAGATGTTTTAGTATGAGGAAGAAAACACAGGGACCTTAAATGCATCTTTGCCCCACTGAACGTCGAGCAGCTCTTCTTGGATGCCGGAAGCAGCACCGACTCTGCCTGTACCCACAGCAGGGCCCCTGTCCTGCCCGTTAGAGGTACTTGTGGAGTTTATGGAGCACACGGAGGCTGGCCTGGCCCAGAGGGGTGAGTTAACCCGCCAGCCTGGTCCCGTGGGCTTGGGAGTGCTCCTGTCCTAGTCTAACGTGAGCCCGGGGTTGAGGACCTTTGCTCTGGTGGTTCTTTGGTCTTAAACTCTCTTCTCCTTACTTGGTAATTTCAGTTACCGCCCCTGCGCTTTTTTCCCACTTAGGCTTTCCGGGAGGAATCACCTCTTTGTTCCCCTGGCAATTTTTTTCTTTAACTGATACACAGGAAATTATTGTCATTTTTAGGGGACTATGATTGACATGGCTTAGAAAATAATAAAATCATATGAACACACATGAGTTAAAATAGAATTGATTCAATCAGGAGGCAACGTCAGCAAGACTTGAACCTGTAACCTTTTGTGCTAGTCTCAGGAGATGACATATGAAGTGATTAAAATGTTATAGGGCAGGGAAAACACATGATATATATTTATATCTGGATTTATGTTACCCACAAGATGCTGTGCACAGAATCCGAACACTAAGAGGTGGCCACTCCTGCCAGGTTTCTCTGAGTACATTTACTGCTGGGCTCAGGACAAAGTTCGTCTCCCAGCTCCGCAGCAGACGGGCTGAGATAACAATGCTGTGATGGGCTGTGAGCCCCTGAGCTCCAGCCAGGTGTGGCCCAGTGAACAGGGAGCTGGAGGGAAGGCTGTTCAGGAGCGCACACCATAAAACTGCTTTCTGGAGACCTTTGGTAAAATATAGTTGCTGTTAATGTAGCGGCTGCCCCGGTTTCAGGCTGAGCAGCACCCTTTTATGATCAGAGGCCATAAATTCCCTTTATTAACATAAACAGTAAATCTTCTCAAAAGACAGACTCAGCAAGAGGTCCTTTGAGGGGGGACAAGTCTCTCTCAGTCCCCAACCCACCGTTTCCAGGGTTGGGCTGGTTTCCCATCCCTCGACCCTTCTTGGCAGTTGCCATTAACTTTTGGACATTTTTCTGTTTCACTGAATTCTTTCATTCTTTTTCTTCATGTGCATTAAACTTTTCCTTTCCATCCCTGCCACCACTGTCATAGCCCAAACTACCATCCTCTCCTGTCACAACTGCTCCATTCTGTCCTTGACCCCTTTAATCTGTTCTCTACGGTCCATTGCCATGGTCTTTCTTCACTGTAAGTATATTCTGGAACTGCTCACTCTAAACACCTCAATTATTGCTCATTGCTCATTGGTTAAAATTCAGTCCCCAAGGAGAGCTGCTTTACACGTAGCCCCCTGCCCATGCCTGCCATCTGCTCTGTTCCATCCTGATCCCTACCTTCTAGTTCCTGTCTCCTTTCAGTTGAAGGTGATCCACTAACGTCTTGCAGCAGAATGACCTAAAGGCTTGTTCAATCTGGTTTCCTGCATTCCATTCGTTGCTAGGGCACCAGAATCCCTCGGAGCGGCCAGTTTGAGGACCACTTGCCAGGCCATTAACAATGCTGATGGAGTCAAATGCAAAACCATCTGGGTTGCAATGGTTGCCATGTGGGTGGTTTCAAAGGCCAGAGGGAACAGGTCGGGTAGGGATATTGTCTGGCTTTTCTGGCTGCTGTATCTGACATTAACATATTTAGAAATCTGAGAACTCTTGGGATGGCCTTGAATATCTTCTTTTAAAATACAAACTATCTTAGAAACTTAGCATGCAAAGCATTTAACTGAGACCGGTAGAGATTTGGTGAAATCAAGATTGGACTTAGAATTGGGAGTGTAGTTGGAATTTGCCTTGCTGATATTTCAAAATTGAGCAAGTTATTCTCATCTCCTGAGCTGTGCTCCCTCATCTGTAAAATGGACTAATAATGGTAAGTGTCAGTGAAGTGAAGAAATGTTCAGCATTAGCACCCAAGTAGGTGGTCTGTCTCCTGCTTGGACATGATTAAAGAGGAAGGCAGTGGATCCAGGGATGGAAAGGGATGCGTTACTTTGTATTCTGAAAGAATTTAGAAGCGACTCTCAATGAAAACATATTTCAGAATTTGTGTAAATGTGTAGCACTAAAATTGAAAACATTTGCCTTCAAAATTACACTGTTAATAATAACTTAAGGCACAGGCTGGAGAGAAAACACTATGTAGAGCATATACCGGACAAATGACTTGTAGTTGTAATATATAAAGAACTCCCTTAAGGGAAGAGTTAGAAAGCAAATAGCCCCATACAAATGGGGAAAAGATTAGAATAGACTTCACCAGTGCAGATGTATGGATGGCTAATAAGCAATGAAAAGATCCTCAGTGTCTTTAGTTACTATGGAAACAGACTGAAACATTGTGACCTGTAAACACTAAAGTTGGAAAGGTGGATCACACCAAGTGTTGGAAAGGATGTCAATCAACCAGAATGCTCATCCGCTGATAGTAAGAAGGTAATACAATCACTTTGGGAAACAGTTTGGAAGTTTCTTAACCATATACCATACTATCTAGGTGTTCAAGGCTTAGATATTTTCCCAGGAGGAATGAAAACATACATCCACATAAAAACTTGCACATGAATGTTCATAGTCATTTTATTTTAATGCCCCAAACTTCAAACAACATCAACATGTGAAAAGATGAACAGTTGTGATCTACCAATATAATGGCATATACTGGTCAATAAAAAATGAGTGATCAAAACATACAACATAAACGAACCTCATAATAATTATGCTATATGAAAGAAGCAAGGTATAGAAAAAGTATACACTGCACTGCATGGGTCCACCTAAGTAAGATTCTAGGAAATATGAACCAAAATCAATGACAGAAATCAAATCAGTAGCTGCTTGGCCATAGGATGAAGAGGGGAGGACAAGATGGGTACAAAAAACTTTTGGGGGTGATGGTTGTGTTTATTACCTGGACTGGGGTGATAGCCTGATGAGTGAATCCATATGTGAACTCATCAAATTGTGTGCCATAAATATGTAGTTTATTGTACACCTGTTATATCTCAATAAAGCTATAAAATATGAGACGAGCTTGTATTTGAGAGCAGTATTATCTGAATAAGTTTCAACTCTGCCACTAATTTGTACTTTGTCTTAATCAAGAGACTAGGTTCTTTATGAGGAAAAGAAGTTTGCGTAGCACACTGTTCTGGATGCCCAGGAGCATGGTGCTGGTGGGAGGTGCTGGCTGGGACACTGGCGAAGGCCTCCTGGCCAGTGGCGTCACAGGGTGGGGCACAGGTCATGGGCAGGAGAGGCAGCAGGGACCAGGAAAGGACCAGATCTGGTCTTCTATGGCGACTCTTTTTAAATCTCAATTTCCTTAGGTATAAAATGGGATTTGGGTCATCAGAATTAGAGGGGAAAAAAGAGAATTAGAGGAAACAAAAGAATCTTGTTGATCGTTAAGTGCCTCCACCCAAACCGGCGGTTCCTGTCTCTGTCTGGGTCCCTGCTGTAAGATAAGTGGGTGGAAAGAGCAGGGTAGTGAACCCAGAGGAAGCAGGAGAAGGAACTTAGCAATCAAGGCCTGTCTCACAGCCGTTGAGCCTTGTCACTTTAGCTCTCCATTGGGGGCACATTAAACTAAGCTGAAAGGTTTCTTAGAGCTGTATTTCCTCAAAAGGCTCACGGGGTCAACAACAGTGATTTCTAACTTGGGGGAGAGGTTTGAAGGGAATCCTTTCACTCCATCTCTGTCTGATTCCTCTCTCATCCCTCTTCAAAGTGTTTTGTGACAGGGAAAACAGAATGTTTCAACCATCCTGATCCCTGGGCTGCGAGCTGCTACTTTAGATGTTGGGTGTAAAGACTGGTTTCAGTAAACGTGATTTGACCTCTGCTGTACCTAACTGGGTGGGACTCTCTGTCTCTCTGTGTGTATTTTTTTCCATCTGCCCTGAATTCCAGTGGTTGTGATCATTATCTATTCAAAATTACTCATAAAATTATTGTTCTTCTTAAAAAAAAGAATGTGGTCATACTTCTTAGCCTAAAGAAAATTGAATTTAAATTTCTATTCTATTGCATGACAGATAAACCTGACTTCTCTTGAGATTTGTTTGTATTTCTGATATTCAGAATGAATGAATGAGACCATGCAGAAAGACTTAAAATAATTCCCAAGGACTTGGAAATAATGCAAATAAGACCGCTACAAGAAAGCCTATGAAGTCAGTGGCAAATAGATTATCTACGCAAAGTTTAAATAGCTCTGAGACCAGTGAAAACTGACCATAATTTGATAGAAGCCTCTAGCAGATGTACTAAAAAGGGTATTGAATCCCTTATCACTGAGAAACAATATTTGTCACTGAAGAATAAAGGCAAAATGTGTCAGAGGCTAAGGCTGCCTATGCCTACTTCAACTCTGCCTTGCGTGAAGTTTCCTTATTTGGCCAAGGAGCAATTTTGGTCTACAAGGGTGTGAGATATTTCATAATTTTAAAAAAATCGGCTATTTAAGTTCTTGGTAAGAAATTTAGAATGCCAACTTGCGAGGGTAAATTCCATTTGTCAGAGCAAAAACACAGGGCATATAGCCCCGGAGCAGAGCAAAAGCTTTGATTTTGGTAAAGTCTGCGGGTCCATCGCTTTCTGATCAAACTTGCACTGCTTTGAAATCTGGTATCTCTCTTGGTGTTCTAAGATCTCACCCTCCTGGTGTCTGGACTTCCACAGCTGCTTCTTCTCGAGGTAAGCATCAGGGAGGTGTTCAGGGATTTTCATGTTGCTGATATCAATTTTTGTGGCGGTGGCAGTGACAAATTTCTGGTGTGTTCTCTGCAGAGGAATGTGATTAAGGGTAAGAGGCCAGGTCACAAGTAGCAAGCCACTGGCCAGCTGCTCCAGGAAGCCAACTGTCTTGCCCTTGTGGCGCCCAGTGAGGGTGATTGAGATGGTCCCAGGAGTGAGGGGAACTCGTGCTTCCCTCGAGGGCTGACTGAGGAGTTTTTGCCGTGGCTCAGCAGCTTTCTGGCCCCTCTACAGTAGGGTGGTGTCTAGGCATTTTGTGAAGCTTAACCCCCCAGTACCACCATTCTCGTCATCACCAGCTGGTTTTGTGACAGTAGCAAGAGCCTTCTTTTTCTCCTCCACCTTGGATTAGCAGCTGTACGCCTCCTCTCGTGCACAGCCTTTCTGCAGTACGTAGTGGACCGGGAGTGTCTCCCAGTTCCTCCTACCGGAGCAGGGACCGGCTGTAGTGGGGCCGCCCCTTCCTGGGCGTCTTAGCCTGTGCATTCCCTTTGTACTCGAGCTGGGGCACCAGCTGTCTTGGCTCCAGGTTTCTTCTCCTAGGCATCTGGCTTTCAGCTTTTTCACCCACCATCTTGCAAGATGGGAGAGGATATTTCATACTTTGAAGATGAATAGAGTGGGATATCAAAACCTCACCTCACTAGCTCCTTTTCATTCTGCTCTCCCTGGTCAAACTTCTGGCCCTTTGGATTCTGATGAAGGTGCAGCTTAGAGGGGTCAGGAGCCTTATCAGGCTGATGGGGACATCTAATGACTTACTATCCACTGCACATTGAAGCTAGACTTTTCACTCATTCTACATCAGTCAGTTTGTAGTTTGGTTCTCAGCGTCAGTTCATTATGAGCTTTGCTAGTGTGATTCACATCTCCAAATCTGACCAGTCCTGGGTTACTGACTGAGCCCAAGTGAAGTTCATTTATCAAGGCTGCTAAGCAGTTGCACGTTTCCAATTCCGCAGTCACTTCTCTGCTTCTGTGCAATTTTATGACTCAGGAGCGTTGGATTGTGCATCGCTTCCTTTCTGAAACCCTTTCTTCCCAAGTCCTTTGTGATTCCCCTCCACCCTGACATTCCTCTGATTTCGTCAGTGTTTTTCCTTAAGGACCGTTGCTATCTCCTCACTTTCTGCTTGTCCTTAATGCTAGAGGAGATCTGGTTGTTTCTCACCAACACCTGTGTTTGAAACAGTGCTCTTACTCCATCTTATAACTGAAACCGTGAACTGGTGACTGTGTTTTAAGCACCAGACTCACATCCCCAACTGCTTATTCAGCATCTTTGCTTCACTATCTCACAGACATTTCCAAGTGTATAGATCTAGGACGTAAGTCTTTTGTCACATCTTCTTCTGTTAGTGCCTACTGATTACACATGTTAAGAGGCATTTTCACAGATTTCTACACATACCTAATTTACTTTGATTCTTTTCGCCTCCCACACCCTTGCCCCGCCCTGTCACCTAGTTTCACATTTGGGGGCGATTTTCAATATACAGAATATAATTTGATCACATCCATCTCCCCTGTTACTCACTCTGAAGTCACCCTTTCCTCTTGACTAATGACAGTGTTCCTTCTACTTTCTGCCATTGTTAGAGATTCTACATATTAGGGAGGATATGAGATATTTGTCTTTCTGAATCCACCTTACCTTGCTCAACATGATGATCTTCAGGCCCATCTATTTTTTTCTTTCTGCAAATGACAGAATTCCTTTCTTCTTCATGGCTGAATAATGTTCCATCACTGTCTCCGACTGGGCTCCCAGGCTGCATTCAGTACTTTGGCTCTTGTGGATTGTGCTGCAGTAAATATGGGCATGCAGGTATCCTTATGTCATGCTGACTTTAACTCCTTGGGATTATCCACTAGTAAGAGTCACAACTGGATCCAATGGTAGCTCTATGTTTAGTTTTTTGAGGCACCTCCATTCTGATTCCCATAGTGTCCATATTAATTTACATGCCCCACAGCAGGATAGAAGTGTTCCTTTTTCATCAGCATCCTTTCCAGTTCTTATTACATTTTGTATACTTGATGACAGTCATTCTGGCTGGGTTGAGAAGGTATCTCAGGGTAGTTTTCATTTTCACTTCTCTAATTATTAAAGATAATGAACACTCTTCTCATACAGCTATTGTCCATCTGTGCTTCTTTTGAGATAAGGGTGTTCAGTTCATCTGCCAAGTTTTTGATTGGGCCCTTTGAATGTTTGGTGATGTTCTTAGTCTAGAACAATGATGGCAAACCTTTTAGAGGCTTCACTGGTAACAGGCAGCTGGCTGTGGCACATGCCACACGTTTGCTACCGCTGGTCTAGATACGAATCCTCTGAAGAGTAGCGGGCGCAGATTGGTCCATTTTCATTGTTTGCTGTATAGGAACTTTTAAATTTGATGTGGTCTCACTCGTTGATTCTTGCTATTATTCTGGCTACTATTTCCTATATTATGTGGACTTTAATTCCTGTTCAGGAAATCTTTGCCTGTACCTATGGTGTCAAGTGTTTTCCCCACAAATTTTTTTTTTTTTTTTAGCAGTTTCAAAGTTTCAGGTCTTATGCCTTGTTCTTCAATTCACTTTGAATTGATTTTCAGACAG
Organism: Dinomys branickii; assembly: GCA_004027595.1. NCBI lineage: Eukaryota > Metazoa > Chordata > Mammalia > Rodentia > Dinomyidae > Dinomys > Dinomys branickii. The sequence continues at coordinate 11,321 of PVLD010030908.1, forward strand.
GGTGAGACAAGGATCTAATTTCAGTCTTCTGTAGGAGAATATCCATTTTCTCTAACACCATTTGTTAAAGAGGTGGTCTTTCCTACAATATATATTCTGGCTTCTTTGTCCAGAGTCAGACGGCTGTGGTTCTTTGGATTTGTTTCCGTGTTCTGTATTTTATTCCGCTAGTCTGTGTGTCTGTTTCTGTGTCAGTACCATACTTCACAGTACTTGAATCAGGTACTGTGATGCTTACAGCCTTGCTCTGTGGCCTAGGGTTGTTTTGGCTCTTCTGGGTCTTTTGTGTCTCAATATGGATTTTAGGATTTTTCTTCTAGTCCTATGGAGACTGTTCTTGGTATGTGGATGGAGACTGCAATGACTTGGTAGACAACTTTTGGTAATATGGCCATTTTAACAATATTAATTATGTCAAGCCTTGAATATGGGAGGTTATTTACCTACTAGTCTTCTGTAACTTTTTTCTTCAGGGTTCTGAAATTTTCATCGTAGAGATCTTTCACTTCCTTGGTTAGACTGATCTCTAGGTATCTTTTAAAAAGTTATTGTGAATGGTGTTTTTTTCATGGCTTCTTTCCCAGCTAGCCCAGTATTTATGTACAGAGAAGCTATTGATTGTTAAATACTGATTTTACATCCTGTGACTTCACTGAATTCATTTATCAGGTCTAAAAGTCTTTAGGTTCTTCTAAGTATAGGATTGTATTGTCTGTGAATACAGATAATTTGACTTCTTCTTTTCCCCTTGCATTCCTTTTACTTTTTGCATTGCCTAGTTGACAGAAGTATAAAATTTCAAGAACTATACTCAACAAGAGTGGTGACAGTGGACGGCTTTGCCTTATTCCTGATTTTAGAGGGTTTTCTCGGTTTTCTCTCATTCAGAATCATGTTGGCTGTAGGTTTGTCATATACGGCCTTTACTATAATGATGAATGATCCTTCAGTGCCTGGTTTCTTCAGGGCTTTTTATTATGAAGTGATGTTGAATTTTGTAGAGGGCCTTTTTTGCATTAATTGAGATAATCATGTGTTTTTTATTATTGATTCTGTTTATGGAGTATATTATGTTTATTGGTTATTATGTTGAATCCTCTTGTAACCCTGGAATGAGGCTAACTTAACCATGGTGTATGCTCTTTTCAATGTGTTTGTGCATGTTTTATTGAGGATTTTTGCATCTATGTTCATCAAGGATATTAATCTATAATTTTCTTTATTGTGTTTCCTTCTCTAGTTTCCTATCAGGATGATGTTTGCCTTGTAGAATTAGTTGGAAAATGTACCTTCCTATTCTATTTTATGGAATAGTTTGAGAAGCATTCTTGCTAATTCTTTAAAATTTAGCAGTGAACTGATATGATTATGGGGTTTTTATTTTTGATTGGGAGAATTTTTATTACTGTTACAATTTCATTATTTTTGATATGTTTAGGTTTTAAAAAATATTCTCTTAGTTCAGTTTGGTAGGTCATGTGTGTCTAGAAATTTACCCATTTATTGTAGAGTCTCCAATTTGCCAGAAAAAACAACTGTTTTCAAAGCAGCCCTTAGTAATCCTCTAGATTTTAGTTATGTCTGTTGTAATATCCCCATTTTCATCTCTAATTCAATTGACTTGGTTCTTTCTTGTGTTTCTTTTTATTATTTTGACTAACAGCTTATCAATATTGTTTATCTTTTTAAAGAATTGTTTCACTGATCTTGTATATTTTTTTAGTTTCTATTTCATTTCATTTCAGTTCTGATCTTTGTTATTTATTTCGTTCTTTTAGGTTTGTTATTTTTAGACCTTGAGATGCATGATGTTTTAAATTTTAAAAATAAGGGAAAACACATTAACACACAGACATCCATTTACAAAATAGCATAAGAACAATATAAACAATACAGAGTTATACACAAAGTGGTAGGAAATCAACAATGGTTTTGTATGACATATTGATATCTTCAAAGTGGTTTCTCAGGAAAACAAATAGAGCCATGCAATATTGATCAAACAAGTAATGATTAACTGTTCCTTTGAGTAAAGCAGTAGAAGACAGTCGTACAAATGTTAGCTCTCCTGTATATACACACATACATGATTCCCCCTTCTTTCCCTTCTCTTTTCCCACACCCCAGTTGCCATTTACTTTTGAGTATTTCCTTTCATTTCACAATGTCTATCAAACCTCCTGCTTTTTATTCACTCTTTCAGGTTCTTACACTAGTGAGACAATACGTTGCTTATGCAAGCAGGCCTGATTTATTTCACTTATGAATATGGTCTCCAGTTGTGATCATTTACCTCTAAAAGCCTCATGTTTGTCTTGCTTTATAGCTGAGTACTATAAAAGTACTACAATTTTTTTATCCAATCCTTAGCGGATGGACATTTGTGTTGTTTCCACAACTTAGCAATTACAAATTGCACCACTATGAACATGGGTGCACATATATTGCTGTGATATGATGTTTTTGATGTTCTGGGAAAATACCCAGAAGGGGAATGGCTGGGTTGAATGGGACCTCTAGATCTAGTTTGCTGAGGAATCTCCAAACTGCTTTCCACAGTGATTTCACCAGTCTGCATTCCCACTAGCAGTGGAGAAGAGTTTCTATTTCTCCACAGCCTCACCAGCATTTGTTATTGGTTGATTTCTTAATGATAGCCATTCTTACTGGGGTGAGATGAAATCTCAGTGTTGTTTTAATTTGTACTTTTCAAATGGCGAATGATGTTGAACATTTTTTCAGGTATTTATTTGTCATTTGTATTCCTTTATCTGAGAAGTGTGTATTTATTGCAGCTGCCCATTTTTGGATTGGGTCTTTGAATTTGAAGGGGCTGATGTTTTTTAATTCTTTATATGTTCTAGATAGAAGACCTTTGTCCAAGGGACAGTCATCTAAAATTTTTTCCCAATTTGTAGGTTTCCTTTTTACTCTGCTGATTTCTTTAGATGTGCAGAAACTTTTCAGTAGGATGAGATGCCAGTTGTTAATTCTTTGAAGTATTTCATGGGCAGTTTGGTTTTTGTTCATGAACTCTCTGTCTACCCCTATGTCTTCAAGGTTTTTTCCTACTTTCTCTTCCAGTAGATTTAGTATTTCTGTTTTAATATTGAGATCTGTAAGCCATTTTGACTTGAGTTTGGTGCATAGTGATAGACTTGGGTCTATTTTCAGTCTTTGGTACGTGGCAAAACAGTTTTTCCAGCACAATTTATTAAAGAGGCTATCGTTCTTCCATTGAGTTTGCTTGGACACTTTATCAAAGATTAGGTGGCACAGTATGTTTGTGTTTGTGGTTGTGCCAGTGTCTTCCAGTCTGTTTCATTGATCTTCTGGTCTGTTTTTTCGCTAGTACCATGTTGATTTTATTACAGTAGCTTTGTAGTATAATTTCAGGTTAGGGATTGTAATTCCACCTGATTTGTCCTTATTGCCCAGGATTGCTTTCGCTATTCTGGGTCTCTTCTGATTCCGATGAATATAAGGAATGTTTTCTGTAGATCTGTGAGGTATGCTAAGGGGAGTTTAATGGGAATTGCATTGAATCTGTACAACAATTTTGGGAGTATGGCCATTTTCTCAATATTGGTTCTTCCTATCCATGAGAAAGGAATATTTTTCCATTTATTGAAATCCTCTTCAATCTCTCTTTTCAGAGTACTGTAGTTTTCATTGAATAGATCTTTTACTTCTTTTGTTAGATTGATTCCTAAATATTTCAGTTTCTTGGATGCTATTGTAAAAGGTATGGTTTCCTTAATTTGTCTCTCAGTCTGTTTGTTGTTTTTGTATAGGAATGCTATTGATTTTTGGGTGTTGACTTTGTATCCAGCTACACTGCTGAGTTTGTTGATTAATTGAAGGAGTCTTCTTGTGGAGTTTTTGGGGTCTTCCATGTAAAGTATCATGTCATCTGCAAATAGTGATAGTTTTACTTCTTCCTTTCCTATCTGTATTCCTTTTATTTCACTCTCTTGTCTAATTGCTCTGGCTTCCAGAACTATGTTGAACAGGAGTGGTGGCAGCAGACATCCTTGTCATGTGGCTGATTTTAAAGTAAAAGCTTTCAGTTTTTTCCATTTAGTATGTTGTTGGCTGTTGGTTTGTCATAGATTGCTTTGATAAGGTTGAGGCAAAGATCATCTATTCCTATTTTCTGTACAGTTTTTATCATGAGTGCATGTTGGACTTTGTCAAAAGCTTTTTCTACATCTATTGAGATGATCATAGGGTTTTTGTCTTTGGTCTATTGATATGGTGTATAACATTAATCGCTTTGTGAATATTGACCCATCCCTGCATTTCTGGAATGAATCTGACTTGGTCGTGTGTATGATTTTCTTTATGATTTGCTGCATTCTATTTGCTAGTATTTTATTAAATATCTTTGCATCTACATTCATTAGGGAGATTGGTCTGTAGTTCTCTTCCTTGGTTGGGTCTTTCCCAGGTTTTGGTATCAGTATAATACTTGCCTCCAGAAATGAGTTAGGGAGAATTGCTTCCGTTTCAATTTCACTGAAAAATTTGAAGAGTGTTGGTATTAAGTCTTCTGTGAATTTCTTGTAAAATTCTGCTGTGAATCCATCAAGGCCTGGGCTTTTCTTTGTCAATAAGTTTTAATCACATTTTCAATCTTATTATTTGATATTGGGTTGTTCAGGAATTTTATATCTTCTTGACTCAACCTTGGTAATTCATACCTAACTAGGAATCTGTCCATTTCTTCAGAGTTTTCTATCCTATGGGGGTAAAGATTTTCAAAGGAGGTATTAATGATCTCAATTTCTGTAGAATCTGTATTAATTTCATCCTTTTCATTCCTTATTGAATGAATTTGAGTTCTTTCCTTTTTTTTGATAAGGTTGGCTAGGGGTTTATCAGTTTTATTTGTTCTTTGAAAGAACCAACTCTTTGATTCATTTATTTTTTGTAGGGTTTTCTTCATCTCAATTGCATTAATTTTTGCCCTGATCTTTTTTTTTTTTTTTTTTTTTTTTTTTTT
>PVLD010030909.1:0-16321 GCA_004027595.1 Dinomys branickii
CTCTTTGGGAGAATGTCCCTTAAGCTTTCTGCTGAGAGTTCCGCTTAAAAGGCTGTACAGATATTGGTTAGATACTCCCTACCTAGTGACCTGGGTGAGGTGTGTAAGACTGCTCCCCCACCCTCCCAGGGTTCCCTGCAGGTATAGGGATGGATCTCCTCCCCCACTCGGTGATCTGGTCGCGAGCGCCGATATCTCATCAGTTATTGGAGTCCCTGCAGGCATGAAGGTTCCAAGGTGCCAGTCTATCCTTTGGGGCTCTCTGCGCGGCCCGCCCGATGCGCACGAAACGTGAGACCGCTGGGCGTTGCCGCCGCCAGAGAGCCGATCTCTGTCGGGAGTCGCCGGAGAGCTGCGCCGGCTCGGGAGGCGGGAAGGATCGAGCTGGCTGTATTCTCGTGGCGCTAGGACCCTGCAAATCTTTCTCTCCACTTCCGGCGGCGTTTGGGGCCCTACGCGCGGCCCGCTCGACACGCGCGAAACGTGGGATTGCCGGGCATCTCCGCCGCTAACAAGCAGATCTCTGTCGGGAGTCGCCGGGGGGCTGCGCTGGCTCGGGAGGCGGGAGGGATCGAGCCGTCCGTGCTCTCAGGGCGTCAGGACCCAGTAAATCTTTCTCTCCGCTCCCGGCGCTTGGGTCCCTCCGCGCGGCCCGCCCAACACGCGCGAAACATGGGATTGCCGGGCGTCTCCGCTGCTAGCAAGCCGATCTCTGTCGGGAGTCGCCGGGGGGCTGCACCGGCTCGGGAGGCGGGAGGGACCGAGCCGGCTGCGCTCCCACGGCGCTTGGACCGAGCCAAGGTTCTTCCTCGCGGGGATCATCCCTGGCTCCCAGCGTCTGGGGCTTTCCCACGTCTCGTCCCGGCAGCCTGGTCCGCCCTACCACATCTCCCCCGGCATCTCAGAGAAATACGCCCATTTTAAACTTCCCAGCCGAGGTCCCGGCGTTCACGCTCGCCAAGTCTGTCTCGAGCTGGTGGTGTTTATTAAGGAGGTTCGCTCCCTTGCTGCTCACCTGGTCGCCATCTTCCCCGGATCTCAAGCATAGTAGTATTGACATGACATTTAGAACATGTGGTGAAATAATATGTTGAAAAATATTCAAGTTATATTTGGCTATGAAAAGCATATTAAATTTAATCACACTTTCTGAAATTTAAGATGTGTCTACTTTAAAAATCAAAAGTATATGTGTGCTCACATTATGTATTTTTGGACAGGGCTGCTCTAAAGGCACAATTCTAGTTTTCCAGTTTGTAGAATGGCTAAGAATATCACCTGACACAGCTTTATCACTTTTCAAGAGAAAGTTAAATTGCAAAATACCAAGAACTAAAAACATTACCAGAATGAGAAAATTACATATCTATCACTACAACTGAATAGTTCTATTAAAGTATTACATAATCACATTGTTTCACAAGTTTGAGATCATCTCAAGAATCTTCTTCCAAGTAATAAGTAGTTTCTCTAAATAGTTCATTCTAGTTTTTTATTAGCAATTCACCTGATGTTTCTCCAAAATATCTTCAATTACATCAAATTAGATTGATGGACTTCCAAAATATTTTAAAATAATCTTATAAGAAAAAAGTTGTAAGCCAGATAAAGATACATATAAAATCTGGATGACTTTTTAAGTAGTCAAAAATATTTACTACAGTAAATATTGTACTGACTGATTCCTTACTATGCCCAAATCCTTAGACCAAAAGTTGATGTGAGGTGATGGAGCATTTTTTGATTTGTTTTATTTTGTTGCATCACTGAGGATCAAACCCAGGGATACTCAACCACTGCATATCCAGCCCTTTTTATTGTTTTAAATTTTGAGATAGGGTCTTGAGTCAGGGTCTTAAAGATGGTCTTAAGCCTGCAATCTTCCTATCTCAGCCCCCCAAGTAGGTGGGCTTACCATGTGCATTGGAACCTGCTTGTTTCAAAATTTGAAAATCTGTAATACACTACATCAACAGAATGAAAGGAGAAAAGACACATAATCAACTGGTGCAGAAAAAGCAATCATAAAATTCAACATTCATTTCCCCTATGATTAAAAAGAAAAAACACACTAGAAATAGAAGCAAAGTAACTTAAAATGATAAACACCGTATATGAAAAACCAGCAGCAGCAAATGATTCAAGCCTAAAAGCTTTCTCTTTCCAAGATCAGGAGCAAAACAAAGATCCTCACTTTTTGTCACATTTCCTAAGTATAGTGTCAGAAGTCCTGTGTAGAGCAATTAGGCAAGAAAGCAAAATAAAAGCGCATCAAACAAAGAAATACATCTTCCCTTTTCACAGAAAACATAATCTTATATGTAGAGAACTCTAAAGATTTTACACATGCACCCACCCAACACACACACACACACACACACATACACACACACACACACACACACACACACTCTTTAGAACTAATAATGAACTCATAAAAGTTGCAGGATACAAGTTTTTAAAGTTGTATTTTTATATGTTTTCAATGAACAATCTAAAAAGAAAATTAAGAAAATAATTTCATTTACAATAGCATCAAAAAGAATAACACTCAGGAATATACTTATCCAAGGAAATGAAAGGCTTGTACTCTGAAAACTATGAAGTGTTTCTAAAGAAATTAAAGAAGATATTATTAGATGGAAAGGTAACCCATGTGTATGATCTGGAAGACATAATATTGGAAGACAGTAATATTGCAGAATAATATTGTGCATGACTTGGAAGACATTAAAATATCAATACTATCCAAAGTTGTCTATGGATTCAATGGAAATCTGAGCAATCTGTTTTCTACAAATAGAAATATCCACCCTAAAATTCATATAGAATTTCAAGAGACTCAAAATAGCCAAAACAATCCTAAAAGCATGAGATTTGAAGCTCTCACATTTTCTGATTCTAAAACTTACTACAATTCTACAGTAATAAAAATAGTATAGTACTGGCATAGAAAGAGATATCATATAGACCAAAGGAATAGAATAACACAGAACTACATCCTTGCATCTATCTGGTCAAATGACTTTTTACAGGGTTTCTAGATCATTTAATAAGATGAGGATTTTTCCATAAATGGTGCTGAGAAAACAAGATATTCACAAGCAAATATAAAGGCAAACCACTACATTACAACCCTATACAAAAATTAGGTCAAAATGGACCAAAGACTTAAGATAGAAGTTAAAACTATAGAACTCTTAGGAGGACAGGTACGGACAGGACGTTGGATTTGACAATTAGCTATGGCACAAGAAGCACAAGCAACAAAAGAGAAACAAGTAGGTTGGTCTGCATCAAAGTGAAAGACATTGGTACACGAAACAGTGAAAAGGCAACCTACAAAATGGGAACAATATTTCCAAATCATACATCTGGTAAGGGATTCATATCCAGACTATATAAAAAAGAGTAATCTCAACAACAAAAACATCTCAGTTTTTTAAAATGCTCGACAGAAAGACTCAAGCATCCAGGTCTTCAGTGGACATGTACAAGTGGTCAATAAGCTCATGAGAAGATGCTCAATGTCACTAGTCATCGTGGAAGTGAAAGTCAAAACCACAGTGAGATCATCTTTTCACACACGGTGGAAGGGCCGCCATAAGTAAATACAGTAAACAAACAAAAATAACAAGGGTTAATAAGCATGTAAAAAAAAAAATGAAACGTTTGGCACACTGTGAGAATGCAATATGTTGCAGCCTGTGTGGAAAAAAATGCAATGATTTCTTATAAAAAAGATGTGTTTTTATGCAATGGAGTATCACTCCGCTATCAAGAAAGATAAACTTGAGGTTTTGATGATAAGTGGATGCAACTAGAGACCATACTCCTAAGTGAACTAAATCAGGGCTGGGGATATAGCTCAGTGGAATAAGCGCTTGCCTAGCAAGCGCAGGGTCCTGAGTTCGATCCCCAGTACCGCAAAAAAAAAAAAAAAAAAAAAAAACTAAGTGAACTAAATCAGACCTGCATGTATAAACACCATATTGTCTCCCTAATGTAAGAACTTGAAAGAGGCAATAATATTTGAAAGGTACAATAGATATTGTGAAAAGGAAAGAAATTGCCCAAAAGGAAAGAACAAGTGGGATGAGAGAAAGGAAAAAAGAAAGAAAAAAAGGCAAGGACAAAAAAAAAAAAAAAAAAATATATATATATATATATATATATACACACACACACACAAGATAGCTAAGATAATTGTGCTACTAATTTCTATCAGCTTATTTAAAGGAACAGTTAATGCTTAATTTTTGTTCTTGACCAATTTTACATGCTTTCCTCTGGTAATCTGAGCAACTCCTTTGAAGACAACAATATGCCCTATAGCAATCATTGCTGAATTCCTATCATCTTGTTTTTTTGAAATTCTGTATAATTTCTATTTTTTATTATTTTTTATTATTTAAGATAAAAAATAAAAAATTCAACACAGAATTACCACACATTTCAGCAATTCCACTTGTGGATATGTACCCAGAGGAAATGAAACCAGAGAGTTAGACAAATATACATATACCTTTGTTCATAGCAGCATTCTATGCAGTAGTCAAAAGTAGAAGCAATCCAAGTGTCAATCAATGAATAAATGGACTTTTTAAAATGCAGTATATTTATACAACAGGATATTCAACATAGATGAAACTTGAAGACATTGCAATAAGTGAAAAAAATCAGTTATGCAAGGGAAAATACTGCATTATTCCATACCTATATGAGAGACCCACAGTAGTCAAAATTGGCAGAAGCAGAACGTGGAACAGTGATTGCCAGCCACTGAAGTGGGGAACAAGTGCTGGGAGTTTAGTGCTTAGCAGATAGCGGAGTTTCAGCTGGGGAGGATGAAGAAGTTCTGGAAATGGGCAACGGGAAAGACTGCACAACATGAATGTACTTAACTGTGTATTTAAGACTGTTAAACTGGGCACTTTTATGTCATGTACCTTTTAGCACAATAAAAAAAAAAAAACCTATATGGAGGAAAATGTAGGCTTAAAGGCCTTTCAACTTTCGTTATGAAATGTTTCGCCTCTGTTTACTTCTAAGGTGAAATAAAGCACTGATTTTAAACTTCAATACAGTATTTAAAAATCTTAGTGCTGGTAATATTAAAAATTGCTTTTTTCCTGGAAACAATCAATTTAGAAAACCATTTCTTTTATCAGCTTAAAGTGCTGAGTAAGAAAGTAGAAGAAACCATGCCACACAAGAGTGGAAATTACTCTAACATTATTAGCAGTGAGGGAGGCGTCATGCAACCTCAGTCTGTGTGCAAGGCCAATCACTTGTCATAAGCTTGCCTGAAAATCGTATCAATCCCTCTTGCGAGTCACTGTTACCAATTTCTGTTTAGTGGTGTGTTCTGTTCATATTCTCAGTAGGTCCAGTTGGCTACATTTATAGAAACTAGGAAAAGTAACAGAAAAAGAGAGAAATTATTAAAATTTTAGTGATTCAAAAGTTAGGATTTTTTTCAATTCTGCATTTTTTTCTTCAAACACCTTTTAATTGTCATGTAATTCAAGTACCATAAAACTCACCTTAAGTATACAATCAGTTTCATTGTATGCAACTAATTCTAGAACATTTTCATTGAAGCCTAAAGAAACTCTATTCCCATTAACAGTTATTTATCATTTCTACTCTCCAGCCCCTGGTAACCACCCATTTACTTTCTGTCTGTATAGATTTACCGACTCTAGACATTTTGTATGAGTGAATCATACAAAGCCACGCGCTAAAGGCTTCCACATCAGAGAGGACAACTCTAGAACACTGCTATTCAAAATCTCTCATTGTTATTGTTTGCCTGGACAACTGCTATTTTATCCTTCTGTCCTGACTCAGAAGGGCAAGAGATTTCCTGAACTTTCTCAACCAGCTTGGGTACTGACACCTCCACAGCAACAAAGCTCTTTTGGACAGTGCTGCTCTCCGGAGGTACTGGAGGTATTTGAACGTGATAGACTTAAAGTCCAAAATGAAATCTGACTTATGCTTACTTCCAAATCCAGAAACTGAAAGAGTGATTTAATTGTACTAACTTCCTGTCTTAAAATACACAAAATAAATGCTACAATGGATCAGCCACAATCAAGCCAGTTCCAGAACAGAGACTTGTCTTCAATGCTCCAAATGCTAAGGAAAGTCGGGGTTGGGGACTTTGTCCCTAGGGCTGGATTTTGTGTAGAGAGTTGGAAAACTATCTACAGAATATATTCTTACATAATGGATACACTTCCCCCTACTGATAAATGCCAGTTTTCCAGTGGACCATGGAAAATTGTCTATTTTTGTCCACTCTGTGGGAGGCCATGGAACCCTTACTTGTGTTTTGAAGAGCACTAGAAAATGCAAATCTGTGTCAGCATTTGCTCTCATTTGCAGGCAGCCTCTGTCTGGGAGGGAACGGGTCAGAGAGGGGCAAAAATCTCTCTCAATGGATATTTGGAATCAGATCAAGATAAATGAAAGGCTTATGATGTTGCTATTCTTAGGAAGTTCTATTCAGACTCTGGTTGGAAGAGACCAAAGGAAAGATGACAAAACACTTCAGCAAGACAGCTACTTCCCAACAACAATTGTTTGTAGATTACAAGAGTCTCATAATTATAGTCACTGTTCATGGCAGTCTTTATTAGGAACCACATCAGACTTCATACGAAATACCTGACTAAAGGAAACATCAGACCGTGGAAATTTTATAGAAGTCAGAGTAAAGAAAGAAATGCAGTTATTGGATGTTAAGATATGGGTTTTCATAACACTAAAAACGCTTCATCATTCACAGTAAAATAACTATCTAAATAAATACAAACAAAATATAAACAAAAATATCCAGAGTATACTGGTGGTTTTAGAAGGCCCATCAAGCTGAAACATGTTTGAATGTCCTTAGATTTCCTATAGCTGCTTTCGTAAAAATGTGGAGCAGATTGGTTCTAATTCACAGAACTCCTTGCCAGTTTTTATGAGACTGTAATGAATCTTTCAAGATTTTCTTTGAAGATCGGATTTGTTGCATAAAGAAAGGATTTTTCAGTGTTACATCAGTGAGAAGAAATGAACCCTCACCATAACCCCATTTTTAAGGGATCAGCCTAGGTTTAAGTCCCTAGGATTCTTCTTCATTGTATCAGAAGCAGGAAATATAAACTATACTCCATTCTGTGATGCAGAGTTTTCTGTGATCTCACTAGCCATTCTCTTTCCCCAGACATTTTGCAAAGGTTATGATGATTTTATTTTATCCACTTTTATTTCATCACTAACCCAAAAGTTAAAAATCTAACATGCTCCCAAAGCCTATACCACAAGTTAAAGACTCCACACCTTACTTCCTGTGATAGATCAGTCAAAATGTATGCACATTTATAAATAGTATATAAAATTACCTTGAAGATATGTATAAAAGGTGATATGAAACATAACTGAATTTCAATTTAGACATAGGACGTATCCTCAGTATATCTCATTGTACATCTCCGCAGTACCCCCCAAAAAAATTAAAAATTCAAAAACATTGTGAAACACTTCTGGTCCCAGACATTTCAGGTAAGATATATTCAATCTAGACTTGGAGAAATCCATAAAATTGTAAGTAGGGACTATTAAAGCACCCAAAATGCATAATTTCAATCATTCACACACTTACTATTCTTAAAACATAAAGTGAAAACAGCCTCTCTAAGGTCTTTTGATTGCCACAGATGGTGGGCCTGCAAGTTTTTGTTCTAGTAGGTCCCAGTCTCACCATGGGGTGACACCTACAGCCTCACAAACCATCCTTCACACCACTCCTAGCACCATGAGCTGCTCCAACTCTGCCTGTCCTTTCTGGCCTGCACAGAGTGCCACACCTCTCTGTTAATCAGCTTTTTACTACTGTAACAAAGTACCTGAGAAAATCAACTTATATGCAAGAAAGGTTTATTTTGGCTCACAACTTCAGAGGTTTCAGTCCCTGGTCACTTGTTCCTGTAGCCTCAGGTCTATGGTAGCATAAGTCTCAGCAGATTCCATGACAGAGGAAGTCTGTTCACCTTATGAAGGCCAGGAAACGAGAGAAGAGGAACGCCTTTCAAGGGCAGGCCCCATAACCCAACTTCAAACTAGAAGCCCCATCTCCTAAGGGTTCCACCACCTCCCAGTATAGCCACAGGCATGGGACCAACCCGTTAGTGCACGGGCCTTTGGGGAAACATTCAAGACCAAGACTATAGAACCTTCCCTGTGGTTTCCTTCATGGCCTTCCTATTCATGCACAGCCATGTGGGTTCCTGGGTATCCTCGCCTTTCTCATCTCAGTCACTGCACCTTGAGTTTCTTCCACTCTTACTGATCTCTCAAAAGCAGAAGCATAGGAATAAAACCAGTGATAAGCAAGGCCAAGATCCTCCGTGAAAACTTGCTTTCTTCTCCAGCTACCATCCCACTATTATCAGATCCACGGGTCCCACCGAGCTTCTGAAGTGGTATAACATGAACAGACGACACTCTCTCTCTAGCACATCAACCCCAGCTGCCCTTGGTGGTCTAATCTCACCTGAAATCTCCTTCAGAAGAACAGGGTTGCCTACGGCCATACCACCCTGAATGCGTCTGATCTCTTCTGATCTCGGAAGCTAAGCAGGGTCGGGCCTGGTTGGTACTTGGATGGGAGGAGAACAGGATTGCAGAAGTCAAAGACTGGCCACAACAAAATGCCAAATCTCTCTCCTTTTTTAAATTACAGTCTAGTTGACCAAATAAAATTATATATACTTATAGGGCACTGTGTGAAATTTTGATACCCATATCCACTGTGAAATGGTTAAATCAAGTTAATTAATATATCCAGTGCTTCACATGCTTATATTGTATTTTTAGAAAAATATTTCAGATACATTGTCTTAGAAAGTTTCAAGTATATAAGACATTATTATTAACTATACTTACATATTGTACAACACATCCCTCAAACTTACTCCTATCTATCTGAAGCTTTATACCTTGGATTAGTGTCTCTCTATTCTTACACTCAGCCCTCCTCCCTGCTCCTGGAAATCACCATCTCACTTTCTGCTTCTATAACTTTTATTTTTTAGGGTCCACAACTGAATCTTTAGTGTAGCTTTGGGCATCCTGTGGGGTATGATAGAGAGTGCAAGCAGAGGTACCCCCACTCCTGCAAGCCAGAGTGTAATCAAAAGCATATATGATTCCTTTCTTAATTCAAGAATTTTCCCCAGTGAGATCGAGCTCTGTGTTGGCAGCTAAGAAAGCCGCAGACAGCTGGAGAGTTATTTTTCTCCTTTTGTCACAAGATGATGGAGCTAATCTGGATGGGAAGTGTGGGGAAGAGGAGGACAAACGCTCACCACTCCACCAGATCTGGGCAAGGTGGCTCACAGAGCTTCCTTTGGTGTAGGTCAAACACCCAAATAACACATGATTCTATCCCTTCCACATGAAGAGAAAAAACAGGATCCTCTCAGCAAAACTCTGAAGGTGTCATAAAGAAGGATCAGGTTTTAAATCAGTCTTGTTGTTTTAAAGAATCATTACAAAATGTTTAATCTGGGCCACATTGTTTCCAAAACCTGGGAAGTCCATAAAACTATAATATAATTTTTCACATGTGAGGTCTAGCCAGAAAATTATTTGAAGTTAATTCCCTTTGCTTTTTGATGACTGTTGAACTAAAAAAAAAAAAAAGGCTAAAATTGTTTTTATAAAATGTTTAGAAGTGCTCTGACTAAGAATATACCTGGCTGGAGGAGAGTTATTTTTTGGAATTTTCCACTTGCTGTTTTAGGAGAGCTCACAAAGTTAGAGGTTAACCTACTCTTTAGCGAATAGGTATTAAATATACTCTAAATTAATACAAATTATGTAAAGAAAACACACATACAATATTAAATTCATAATATACTGCTTATATCTATTGTTTAAAGTTGTTTATGGGCAATTAAAGTTTTGCTCTACACAAGGCATATTTTCTAGATGTTTCCTGATTGTAACATGTCACAATATTCAGTTCAACAAGTACCCACTGAGCCCTGTTATGTGCCAAGTGGGTGATATCTTGGCGTTTGTTTCATTTAAAATGGAGTTCTTGTTAAATAAGTTCTAGGTAGACCTCTCGTCTGTCTTCACCATCGCTAGCATTTCGTGGCAACAGAACAAGCACTTACTTCTGTTGTGATTAAATGAGAGAGACAGGAAGAGTCCATTTAATAAACATACTTTTATTTTTAAACTCAAAGTCTAACACCCTTTTTCAACTCTCCAAGTGCTTTCACTTAGCTGGCAACTATAAAATACAACACAGAGAGGAGATCTGAAAGAATTTGAAAATACACATCGAGGTGGAGTGATATAATCATTTTATTCCATACTTTTGCTACTTTTAAGACACTCTATTTAAATGAAAAGTAAATAACTGTGCTTTATTACTAATAAATAAGCTTACTTCCTAACTTGTCTAAGTATTTAACTTAGACAATTTCACTTTCTTACGTATTTATAATAATAGTGTAAGGGCTAAACATCATATTGGTACCTTTTTTTTAATATTTTCCTTTGGGCTCATATTGGCCTACAGTTACTGGAAACTCTCTTGGATAATCTCTCTCCCTTCAACTGACTCTAAACTTCTGAATCTGACTTTTCTTTGATTCTGCTTCCAAAGCCATTACTTTTTTTCATCCCAATAATTGGAATTTTTAAAGAATTTGTTAAATACTTTTGGCAATATATGTATTTCCTGTAGGGTTTTGGATAAACTTGTTGGTTTCTCTAAATCCTGACTTTAACTCTGGATTAATTTTGTTAAGGAAACCAGTAAGATTGTGTACCGACCACTGATTGCATGTGCTGTCCTGGATGGAGTCCTGAGGATTCCTGAGGGGTCCCCAGCTCCTGGGCATCTGGCTATGGGTGGGTAGAGGTTACTTGCTAATATACAACAACTCTAGAGTTGCCAGCAACCTTTTCCTTACCACTGAGTAATAATGTAAAATAAATTTGAAGTCTATACTGCCCTGCATTTAGGCACTTAAGTATTGATAAAAGAGACCAGCAAAATGGAAAACAAAAAAATTCAACAAAATATTTTCTTTCTAACTGAATGAATAACCTGTTAATTTCAAAAAAGAAGAGATGCATGTGGACTGAACTATTTAGGCACAGCCTAATTCTACAAGTTGGTAGAAATTTGAAAAGACCTCCAGGCTTGTAAAGGCCGACTTCTGTCTACTCCTGGTTACAGGACACTTTTATGCAGGGACAATCTTATTCACAAAGTCAATTGCTGGAGACGTGCTACGGTTTCTGTGGTGTCAGCCAGGCCCCTGACTCTTCCGAGCCTCTTTTGTGCCTAGAATTGAGTGAGTTTCCCCCTTGAGTTGGGTATGGCCATTGAAGACAGTCTTTATGAAAGGAAGATATTCCCAGAAGTTACTCATACTGAACTCAGTCCACTGTGATGATTCTGCTTATGCCCCTGCTATGGAGGACCAAGATCTTGTGGTTCATCTGAGGCTGAGTTGCTCACTGTGCCAAAGGCCTTTCTCACTTTTGGACATCAGAGTATTTCAATCAGCCTTTAGACATAGAGGTCAGTTAGGAAAAGATGACAAAAGCTACAGATCATCTTCTGAGATCCATGCCCAAAGCCAAGGCATTAAATACAATTCATGGAGTTCACAGACTCTAAAGCCTTCCTAGAGGAGAGAGGGTGATTAAAGGGTAAGGGGTGCAGCTGTATGGGAGAAATCACTTCTAAAGTTCTGAAATACAGTGGAATTATGGTGGGTGCTGACTGCATTTTTCAACACAGCTAGTAGAGATTTTAAATGTTCCCAGTGCAAAGAGACAGAATATATTTGAGGCAATATACATATACCTAGTACTCTGATCTCATTACACACTGTGTACATATATTGAAATGTCACACTGTGCCCCATGAGTATGTCAAATCACTCTGTGTAAGTTTAAAAAAAATTGGGGGGAAGCTGTTACTGTTCACCTTTGCTTTCTTTTATGTATAGTCCATCTGCTCAGCCTGTGCACCTGTCCTTTGTCCCCATCCCTTACCATTTATAGGAGGACAGAATCATCAAAGGGATGACAAAGAATTGTTAATGAAGGAGGCCCATGTGCTGCTGCCATCCCGGGTGCTGTAACCAAGAGTCAGAAGAGGCTAGTTCTATGGGTGACAGTGGAGAGAAAGTAAGCGATGGATGTAACGTTGCAGAGGGAACATGGCTGCAGCCCGCTCTTCTGTGTGTCGTAGCTGCAGATCAGACCGTGTGCCGTGGTCACTAAGTTCTTTCTCTTGAGCCAGTTTTTCCAGCCACTTGGGAAGCTGAGGGTGGAAGATCACTTGAGCTCAGGAGTTCAAGGCCAGCATGAGCAACACAGTGACGCCCTGTCTCTTTAAAAACAAAACAACAAAAAAGGAACCCTTCACAAGGCAAAAGTTTGGACTAATGGAAAGTTGTTTCAGTGTCTTTCACTTCTTCAGCATGAACTTCCAATGGACAGCAGGAGCACCACGATTCCAGAGTTGATATACTTGGGTTTCTTTGAGAAGAAAAAAATTTAAAGAATGAATTCACCCCAAATATTCAGTGAGTTGCAGTTACTTCTGCAAAGGGAGTGTGTGTTTTGCAGAGACAGCACTAGACCTCATGTCTGTCCACATCTCACGAATCGGAGAGAGACTTTTCACCTGCCCTGCCTCGTTCTCTGCATAACTGACCCTGAGATACACAGTCAGCTACAGGGTCAGCTTTTATCCTCAGGTTCAATATCCAGGGATTCAACTTATGGTAGATCAAAGTATTTTTTCAAGAAATTGCTTCTGCAAGATAGACATTTTCCATATCATTATTCCTTAAACAATACAGTCTAACAATTAACATACCATTTATATCATACTAGATATCATATGTAATCTGGAGAGGGTTTGAAGTATATAGAAGGTCATACATGTACAAACACTATGTCACTGTATGGAAGGGCTTGAGCACCTCAGGATATGCTAGAGTTCTTTCTGGAATGAATCTTCCGCGGGTATCAAGGGACAGCTGTGTGAAGTTACTGTACTTTCCTCAGGCCTAGTCATCACTGGTACATCGGCTCAGTATTCTTGATTACATAGACATCAAACTCCATCACAACTCCTCAGATAGCTAATCTTCTAGTAACTATTCATAACATTATCAAGTCATTTTCCATTCACTCCTATTTCCTTTCAGTAAATGTACAGACTAAGAGCACAAGTTCAAGCCAGACTCTCTAGTCCAAACACCCCTATCAGTACTGTTCAGTGGTTTGAGATAGAGGCTAAACCCCTCTGCCTGTGTTTTCATTTATACACTGAGAATGAAAACAATACCCAGCTCATAAATCTGATGAGTTAATACATTTAAAATTCATAGAGCAGAGTTCAGCCTGTAGTTAAGGCCCAGTAAGTTTTTTTATAACAGTCATCCCTTGTTATCATGGGGCACTGGTTCTGGGACCCTCATGGAAATCAAAACCTGAGAATTCTAAACTCCTTTACAGTATTTGCATGTAACCAATGCGCATCCTCCTCCTCTATACTTTAAATCATCTCTGGATTACTTATGATACCTAAAACAAAGTAAATGCCATGTAAATAGTTGTTATACAGTATTATTTAGAGAATAATGAGAAAAAAAACTATGTATATTCACTGAAGGTACACTTTTCCCATGAGTATTTTAAGGTTGTGGTTTGTTCACTTCTTGGATGTAGAAACTATGGCTATAGAAGGCAAAATGCATTTCTAGTCTTTTCGCTTAGAATGCTGCCCTCCCAGTACCCACAAGGTATGGAACACAGTAGGCCATTAACTATTTGTACAATAAATGTTCTTGAGTTAACTGCTGGGCAAATTACCTACTGATAAATGTTCACTGGGTAGTTATTCAAATAAAATGCAAACTCCCATGGTGTACTGGGAAAAGTTTGGACTAATTTAAATTAGACTCCAGAAAAGGCATGTTTGTGGAGGAGCATCCTTATTATTATCTTGTCCACCTCAGACATCAGGGACAACTTCAGAAGAACACTGTGTTCATTGTGTTTTCCATTTGCTAGTAAGAGACCACACTAACAGGGCAAATGACTGTGAAAGGTAGCAAGCACCAGTAATCTGGTCTCGGTAACCTCAGCAGCCATATGCGTGGGCAGGCTGCGTGGAAAGACCTGGCACTCTGGTCTGGCTTCATGTGGGGCATAACTGGCAATTTGGGAAGCTATCCTCTGTGCAAGTGCCAGCATGCCCACTGCTTAGAAGAGACCACTTACTTGGGGACATTTGTTCCTATCTACTCCATGCTTTGTGGGAGAATGTCCCCCCAAGCTGACTCGGAAATGGTCACCCCCCACATGGCAGACTGATACACAGGCACTCTGGTATCTTCTCTGGTCTGAATGTACCTGTCCCTCCAAAAGTCATGTGTTAGAACCTAATACATCATGTGGTGGTGTTAAGTGGTGGAGTGTGTAGGCAACCAATTAAGTCACGAGCGCTTTACCCCCATGGATGGAATTATTGCTCTTATAAAAGAGAATGAAGGGAATACACCAGTCCCTTTTTGGTCTCCCACCAGGTGGAGGCATAGCATCTGTCCCTTTTCAGTCTTCTGCCTCCTACAGTGTGAGGATACAAGAACAGAGTGTCATTTAAAAACAGAAAGCGAGATTTCACAAGACACCAAATGTGCTGTCTGCTTGATCTTAGACTTTCTACCCTCTAGGACTATGAGAAATAAATTTCTATTATTTATCAATTACCCAGTCTGAGGTATAATGTCATAGCCGCAGAAATGGACCTTGGGAGTAGACTGGGTACAATCTCAGAAGTAGATTCTGTGAGGGGATCATGGTGGCCTGGATTCTACTTGATACTTGTGTAACTTTGTAGACCATGAATTCTAAGGTCCTGGGTCACCTGCTCTGTTGAAAGCAAAACCCTTTCTCATCAAGTAAGCCATTCCGAAGTTTTACCCAACGAAAATAGGCAAAAGAACAATTGGATCATACCAGGGATGTGTTTCCCTCTCCTCATGCGTCCACTGCACTGATAGCTCTTGGGTCCCCCCACCCCCCCGTCCCCCGGCTGGGTGAAACTGGAACGTAATCTGTAGGAACCACGCAATTAGATAAGGAGACTCACGATGCAAGTATAAGGACCTGAAGTGACAAGAATACTCTTAGCTTTGGCAAGGAAGGTGACAGCAAGTCAAAACAAAAATGAAGAATGGAGGAGAATGAGGAGAAATTCCCAGGTAGAGGGGGAAAAATTGAAGGAGTAGAAATTAAAATCGTCCTCCTGGCACAGCACATAAAGAGATCATCTGCTAAGGAGAAATGCAGGTTCCAGCTGGAATCTCAAGGAAGAGTGATGAGATTTTAGAAAACTGGGAACCTTTCTCATTCCAGAACCTTCAGAGCTGATCCTGTAACAGAAAAATTGATTACAAATATTCACTCATTGATCATATGTGTCAGCCCTGAGAAAGATGGCCGTGAAGCAAACAAGCAGAATGTCTGTGTTCTTGGCATTGACAAGTCTGGTTGGAAACCATGGACAACAATCATTGTGGAGTTGATTTCCTGCAGATGGATGCTATACTAGGGGCAACTGGTTAAGACATTAATGCAGAGGCAAGTTAACACTCTTTCCCCTCTAGGCTACCGCATTGTTTTGAAGCAGATTTCCCTGCCTTTTACCTGTTTCAAGTCTGGTTAGAAACCATGGACAACAATCATTGTGGAGTTGATTTCCTGCAGATGGATGCTATACTAGGGGCAACTGGTTAAGACATTAATGCAGAGGCAAGTTAACACTCTTTCCCCTCTAGGCTACCGCATTGTTTTGAAGCAGGTTTCCCTGCCTTTTACCTGTTTCTAGTCCCATGCAGTGCCATCAAATTAACACTATTATCACGAGTCTGCTCAAAAACTGTTAACAGTTCCCCAGTGCCACCACCTAGGACTGGAACATCTTAGCTAAGACTGAAGGCTCAGCCTTCCTTCCACACCTGGTACCCACAGCTCTCTAACCCAGCTGGGCTCACAGAGGGCCCTGCACACAGCTCTCACCCTTTACCACCTCTTCTCTTTTGTTCCTACTGCTCCCTTCATTCTGACAGCTCTCTTCAATGTCTCTTTTTTACTTGAAGACTCAACTCTCACTTCTGGCTGGAAGCATTCTCTGACCGCTAGTACCAGAAGCAACTTCCTTCTCTTCTGTAGACCCACAGAACTCTGTTTATACCCAGGATACTTTTTACAG
>PVLD010030910.1:0-16323 GCA_004027595.1 Dinomys branickii
CATTCAAAACTTGTTCTGGGTGGGGTTGAGTTTTGAGACTGCGTTTTGTTCCTCTGTTTTCCCATTTTTGGGTATCAGATTCAAAATGTGGAGCTATAAATTCCCCAGGCAGTTCAGCAGGCAAAGGTCTGCTGCAGAGGCTGCTCCAATGATTCCTTCTCTTTGGGAGAATGTCCCTTAAGCTGTCTGCTGAGATTTATGCTCCTACTCCCTACCCCGAGACCTGGCTGGGGCGCATAAACAGCTCGCTGCCCCAGGGACCTTGCAGGCAGGCCACTCAGGTGTTCCTCCCTGGGTGGAGCTCCTTCCCCTGTCACAAATCTCGTCGGGGTGCCTAGCTAGCTCTTCCGACCCGGGGGATCCTGCAGTCAGTAAAGCTGCTTTGATGTCCCTCGCTGGGCAGAGCTTCTTCCTGACTCAGGAAAAACCGGTCAGGGCACCCAATCAACTCACCCTGGGATCGTGCAGACAGCAATGCCATTCAGATGTATCTCCCTGGATCGAGCTTCTTCCTCTCAGAAATCCTGCCGACTGCAGCTGCCACAGCTCGCGCGGCGCCGGCTGCAGGGGCGGGGCTCTGAGCGGGATCCCGGACCGCTGCCCAGATTGGCGCAAGCTGCCCCAGTAGCGCATTCTCTGAGTTTACTCTGCTCTGCCGCCTCCAACAAATCCTGGTTACAGCCACCTCCGAGCCGATCGGGTTCAGGAGCTGGAAGGGTCCATCCCGCCACAATCACTCTCTTGGCTGTACGCGGATTGAGCCAAGCTGTGGCCCAAGCGCAGCGCCAATCCCTCCGGCACCCAGCTCTCAGGATCCGCCCACTTCTTGCCGCATGGCTTATCCAGCCGGCCCTTTAATGCTCAAGCCGCGGAGAGCAACACGATCAGTTGGAATTTTGCATCCACGGACCGGGCACCTGCACGCAAAGGATCAGTCTCTGGGAAAGTTTCCCTCTGCCACTCACCTGGTCGCCATCTTCTTTTCAAAAAAACAAAACAAAAAAAAAAAAACACCTGCCTTTCTTGAGACAAGATGTCACTAAGTAACTCAGTTGCCCAGGATTTGTTTGAACTTGCAACTTTCCTGCCTCACCCTGCCAGAGTACTGGGATAATAGCCACATACCTGGCTCTCTGGCATCTCTTCCTACAAAGCTAGTCCTATCTTGAGGGTCTCACCCTCATGACTTCATCTAACCTAGTTATCTCCTAAAGGCCTCATCTCCAAATATGATCAGATTGGGAGTAAGGCTTTTTGTTTTGTTTTGTTTTTGTCTTTTTGAGACAGGGTGTCGCTATGCCCAAGGTTCAGGCTGAGCTTGAGCTCACTTTGTAGCCCAGGCTGGGATGATAGGTGTACACCACCACAACCAGCAGAGAAAATATTTTTTAAGGTTTAAACATATGATTTTGCTGGGCATGATGGCATGCGCCTATAATCCCAGCACTTGGGAGGCTGAGGCAGGAGATCACTGCAAGTTTGAGATCAGTTCAAGAACAGCCTGGACTACACAGTCAGTTCAAGGACAGCCTGGACTACACAGCAAGACCCTGTCTCAAAAAACAAACAAACAAACAAACAAAGAAAAACCTTGCCAGGTATGTTGGTGCACTCCTGGAACCTCAGCCCTCAGGACACTGTTGTGAGTTAGATGCCAGCCAGGGCTACAAAGTGAGTTCAAGGGCCTGGAGACTTAGAGCTCAGGGGCACAGTGTCTGCCTGGCAAGCACAAGGTCCTGAGTCTGATTCCTGCTACCCACCAAAAAAAAACATCCAAAGTGAATTCAAGGCCAGCCTAAACCACATAGTCTCAAAAAAATAGGCCCAAGGATAGAGCTCAGTGGCACAGTGCCTGCCTGGCAAGCAAGAGGTCGTGAGTTTGATTCCCAGTACCAAAAAGAAAACATAAGATTTTATCTGGGCATGGTAGTGCATGCCTTTAATCCCAGCACTTGGGAAGCTGAGGCAGGAGGATCACCATAACTTCAATGACAGCCTAGGATACATAGTGAGTTCAAGACCAACCTAATCCATGTAGCAAAACCCTATCTCAAAAAACAAACATTATGATTTTAGTGGGGGCACAATTCAGTCCAGAGCACTCTGATTTCCTTCTTGTCCTCCATCCCACTCCAATCAATGTCCGTAGAGGATCTGTCCTGTGACTGGCATACATCAAGGACTCAACAACTATCAGCTAACTCCAGGGCTATCCCAACACAGCTTGCCTATGTGGTTGTACACTTCTGGGTCTTCAAGCCTCTAAGGTAGAAATTCACACCCTAGTAAATTCTCAGAATGATGACTTCAACTCACAGCCTATGATGATTAATCTTTTTTGTCTGTTTGCTTTTATTTTCTTTTTGTTTGTTCAGAAAGGTTCTTGCTATGTCATTGAGGTTGGCCTTGAACTGGAAATGATCCTCTTACCACAGGCTCCCAAATGCTGGGATTACAGGCCTTCCCCAACACACCTATCTTATGATAGTCCTTCTTTTTCCTTTTTTTTTTTTTTTTGAGACAGGGTCTCACTACATAGTTCATACTGGCCTTTGACTCACTATGCAGCCCAGGCTGACCTCGAACTCACAGAGATCCTCCTGCCTCAGCCTCCCAAATACTGGGATTACAGGTGTGTATCTGGCTGATGGTTATTCTTGATTGTTAATTTGACTTACTTGAGAGATGCCTAGGAGCTTAGTAAAGCACACTTCTGCATGTGTCTGAATGGATCATAGGGGCAGAACACTGGGGGATTATATCTGATCTTTGGTCCCTATTTAGGGGGATATTGGAAATTGAACCCAGGGTCTTTACACTGGAGTTACATTTCCAGTCCTTTTTCTTTTTTCTTTTTCTTTCTTTTTTTTTTCTTTTTTTGCAACAAGGGCTTGCTGTCTCCCATCACTTTTACATTTTTAAAGAATTTATTTTGTAATTTTGCAACAAGATCTTGCTAAGTCAAAGATACCCAGGCTAGGCTTGAATTTATAATCCTTTTTCCTCACCTTGCCAGAGTGATGGGATCACTGGTATGTGCCCCCATGCTCAACTTTCTTTCTTTCTTTTTTTTTTTTTTGGTGGTGGTGGTGGTGGTGATGGTATTTTTTTGTTTTTTTGTTTTTTGAGCCAAGGTCTCACTGCAGTTTAGGCTGGCCTTAAACTCACTAGATAGCCCAAATTAGCCTTGAACTCACACCAATCCTCCTGCCTCAGCCTCCCTGATACTGGGATTACAGGTGTATACTGCCACACCTGGCTATGCTCAGTTTTCTTTATAATCCTCTCTTCTTCCCAGCCATCGGGAAATAAGCAGCTTTCTTCTCCCCTACGGTTCCACCATGATGTTTTTTGCTAACCATGGACTGGGTCCTCTGATGCTATGAGTCAAAATCAAGCCCTCCTCCATTACCTTGCAGGTGTCAGGCATTTTGTCCCAGCAGTGCAAAGCTGACTAATACATGACCCCACTAGCCATCCTGAGCAAAGGCTCTGTCAGGCCCAAGACAGAACCCCAGCATTTCCTGGTTTTCACACATATATCCTACTGGCTGTTACATATGATGAATTGAAAAGTGAAAACCTTCCATAGCCAGGCATAGTGGCGCACACCTGTAATCCCAACACGTGGGAGGCTGAAGAAGAGGATCGTTGTGAGTTCGAGACCAGCCTGGGCTACAAAGTGAGCTCAAGGCCAGCCTGAACTGCATAACAAGACACTGTCTCAAAAAGACAAAAAAGAAAAGAAAAGAAAAGAAAAGAAAAGAAAAGAAAAGAAAAGAAAAGAAAAGAAAGAAAAGAAAACCTTCCATGTGCTTACCATTTGGAGCTATGCAGCTCTCTTGGGTAAGGACAGAGCTAGCAATTCTCATTAAAGACAGAGCTGCCCAGCATGGTCTGGACACTCTTTGATCACTGATGATAAAGGCCCTGACTCCAATTCTTCCCTCCTGGAGCCAAAACTCCCAAGCAAGCAGCGACCCACAAGGCACACACTGGCATAGAGACAAGCTGGATAAAAAACTTTGCCCAACATAAAGAAGCATACCAAAAAGTACCAGGAAGATCCTGGAGGAATGACCACAGCTGACATCCAAATAAGATGCACAAGAGAACTAAGCCGGGTGGGGTGGTGCACGTCTGTAATCCCAGCACGTCTGTAATCCCAGCACTCAGAGGCTGAGGCAGGAGGATCGTTGTGAGCTCCAGGTCAGCCTTAACTGCATAGCAAGACCCTGTCTCAAAAAGACAAAAAGAAAAGGAAAAAAAAAAAAAGAAAACAAGAGAACTAAGAGCCAAGTAACTAACTTGAGGGTTATACCAGCCACAAGGAAGTGAAATAATGACCACAGCTAGCTTTTGCATAGGTCTTACCATATGGGCACAACATAAGCCTGGTCACTCAAAAGCTTGGCAAAGGCCAGGTGTACTGGCAGACACTTGTAATCTCAGCACTCAGGAGGCTTTGGCAGGTGAATTTGAGACCAGCCTGGGCTACATAAGTGAGTTCAAGGCCAGCCTGCACTACACAGTGAGACCCTGTCTCAAAAAATAAATAAATAAAACAAAAGTTTGGCACAATTCCAGGCCATATAGTGCAACTTCAATTCATAAGCAAAAATTAGAAGCCTCAGTAATTGTGCAACCAACCCAAGGCCACCGTTGACCTTCATCATTCCTTTTACATTCCCTTTGATAAGTCCCTTTTTTCCCCCTATGTTGACTAAGCCAGAATTTGGTTATCATACGGAGATGGAGAATATAGATTATGCCACTGACTAACCTGGAGTGTAAATTCTTAAGTCTCTATGCCTCAATTTCTTCTACTATTAAATAGGTGATAACACTGTATACCTCAAAAGGTAATGCAACTATAAATCAGAAAACCCACACACAGTATCCAATACTGGCCTGCCAAACAGTAAATACTCAAAAAATGTTAGCAATTGTCGTCATGGGTGTGGGGCTGGAATTATGGGAGAGTGTTGCTCAGAGAAGGCGTCCATGAGGAAACCTAGCTTGAGTTTTACTCATTTTAAATTAATGACCACAAACCCCAAGTGAACATTAAATACAGTCTAGCAATCCTACTCTATTATTCTAGGAAGCTAGCTTCCCTCTCTTAAAGACAACTGTGAAGACTAAAGTAAGAAAATTGGGGCTGGGGATATAGCTCAGTGGCATAAGCACCTGCCTGATTAAGTGCAAGGTCCTGAGTTCAAGTCCAGATACCCCCCCCCAAAAAAGAAAGAAAATCACAAGTTCAAGGCCAGCCTGAAACATAGTGAGACCCTGTCTCACAAAAACAAAAAGCTGTTCATGGTAGCACAAATAGGAGGCTGAGGAAAAGCTTGAGTCCAGCCTGGGCAACACTACCTGATTTCAAAATAAATAAATAAAAATTACAAAGTAACATGGGGTATTTGATTCCTGGTAACAAAACTAAATAATAACAATAATTATAATAATAGTAACATGGGGTACCATATCAGTGAAACACATCTGGGCCAAGTGTGGTGGTACACACCCATAATCCCAACACTTAGGGCTGGGGATGTAGCTTAGTGGAATAGGTGCTTGCCTGGCAAGCACAAGGTCCTGAGTTCGATCCCCAGTCCCGCAAAAAAAAAAAAAAATCCCAACACTTAGGAATGCTGAGGAAGAAGGACTGCCAGGAGTTCAAGGGCACCCTGGGCTTCACAGTGAGTTCAAGGGTAGCCTGAATTAGCAAGTGAACCCTGTCTCAAAAAACAAAAAAAAAAACTGAAAGCCCAGAAAAGTGTCCACATATATGTTAAATTAATTTATAACAAAGAGGCTGGGAGTGGTGGTGCACACTTGCAATCCCAGCACCAGAGAGGCTAAGACAAGAGGATAGCCATGAGCTGAAGCCCAGCCTGGGCTGCATAAGCAAGTTCAAGGCCAGCCTGCACTACATAGGGAGACCCTGTCTCAAAAAAAGAAAGTATAACAAAAGTTCCGATACACCTAATGGAGAAAACAGTCTTTTCAACAAGTGATGCTGAGTTGTACATCCATAAATGGAAAAAAAAAAAGTATCCTGACACCATCCAGACGACATGTCACATGTTTGTAATCCCAGCACTTAGGGGGCTGAGGCAGAAGGACTGCCACAAGTTCAAACCTAGACTGGACTACACAAGGAGTTTAAAGCCAGCCTGAACTATATACTGAGATCCTATCTCAAAAGAACAACAACAAAAAAAGAAAACCAGGAAAAAGCACACATATACATCCCCTTTCCTCACAATATATGCATATATATACATACACATGACCACATTACAAAGGACTTGTAATCACAATGTATTTAACTCTTTAAACACTAAAAACACAATCCAATCAAGCATGTTGGTACACACCTATAATCCCAGCACTCTGGGAGGCTAAGGCAGAAGGATTGTAAATTCAAACCCAGTATGAGCGATATAGCAACTTTGTAAGGTGCTGTTTCAAAATTTTCAAAAAATTTGAGCCAAGTATGGTGGCACACCTGTAAGCCTAGCACTCAAAAGGTTCTGACAAGAGGACTGCCTCCAATGCAAGGTGATGGGCCAACGATATAGCTTAGCAGCATAGCACCTGCGCAAGCACAAGGTCATGATTTTGATTCCTGGTATCAAAAAAAAAAAAAAATTCAAGGTCAGCCTGGAGTACATTCTAAGTTCAGGGCCAGCCTGGACTACATAAAAAGGGTAGTCTAAAGGCTCTGGGCTCAATTCCCAGTACGGGGGGAGGGGGCAATCTAATAAACAGTGGACAAATTACCTGAAGGCCACTTCAGAAAGATACACAGGCAAAGCCAGGCATGGTGGCACATGCCTGTAAGCCCCGTTTTGTACCAGGAGTCAAGGCTGAGGCTGAGGCAGGAGGATCTTTGCAAGTTCAAGGCCAGCCTAGGCTACAAAGTTAACTCAAGGCCAGCCTGAACTGCACAGCAAGACCCTGACTCAAAAAAAAAAAAAAAAAAAGATATACAGGTGAAGATGGACATGGTACTGCATGCCTATAACCTCACCATCAGGAGGTTGAAGCAGAGATTTCAAAGTATGACCCAGGCTGGACTACACAGTCCATACTAACGCTCTCAAAAATAACAAAACTATGCAAACAGCCAGTAAGTACATGAAAACTTCATCATTCACATTTGTCAAATACACATTAAAACCACAGTTAAAATAACACTAGCCAGGGGAGGAGGCATATTCCTGTAATCCCATCATTCAGAAGACTAAGGGTAAAGGACTGTCTCAAATTTCAGGCCAGCCTAAACTACATAGTGAGCCCTTGTCTCAAATAATGAAAAGCTTAAAAAAAAAAAAAAAAAAGACTAGAGCTGGGGCTATATCACAGTGATAGTGTGCTTACCTAGCACACACAAGGGAGGCTCTAGGTTTGATCCCCAGCACCAGGAAAAACAAAATGAGGAACACTGAAGCCAAGTAAGACATAGTGGTGCTCACCTAAAATCTCATCTACTTGGAAGGTTGAAGCAGTAAATTGAAAGCTAGCCTAGGCAACTTGAGACCCTGTCTCAAAATAAAAATGGTTGAGTACGTAGTTCAGTGGTAGAGCACTTGCCTAGTCTGCAGTATATATACAACATAATGAGACCCTGACTCAAAATAAAAAATAAAAAGGGCTAGGGATATAACTCAGTTCAAAGATCCTAGGTTCAATCCCTAGTACCCAGGCTGGTCTCGAATGCACAACAATCCTCCTGCCTCAGCCTCCTGGGTGCTGGGATTACAGGTGTGTGCCACGGTGCCACCACCCCCAGCTCCCAGTAGCTTTAAAAAAAAAAAAAAGAAAGTACCAGGCCAGGCATGGTGGCCCACACCTATAATTCCAGAATTTGGAAGGCTGATGTAGGAAGATCACTTCGAGTGAGGCCAACCTGGGCTACATAGTGAGTTCAAGGCCAGCATGAACTACATGGCAAGACCCTGTCTCAAAACAAACAAACAAGCAAACAAAAAAAAAGTGCCTGGGCTGTATTTCTCCATAAAACTTTACTATAGCACACAGATCTCTCTCTCTCTCTCTCTCTCTCTCACACACACACACACACACACACACACGTTACAAGTGCCTGATAGTAATCAGCTATTATTATTATCCAAAAAATTAAAATAATAAAAAGGGGGCACATTTATAATCAAACTGCTTGGGGTACAAGTCCTGGATCTATTATTTGTAGTATACCTCAGTCTCTTCACCTGTGAAACAGGGAAATTATAGCTCTTATATTCTAGGGTTGATGTTAAGATTAAATGATTCACGGGCTGGAGGTACAGCTCAGTGGGCTAAGTGCTTGCCGCCGAGCACTAGGGCCCTGAGTTCGATCCCCGGTCACGGAAAAAAAAAAAAAAAAGATTAAATGATTCACAAAAAACATAATAAATTCTCAATACAATAGCACATAATTGTGGTGGCTCATGCCTGTAATCCCAACACTTAAGAGGCTGAGGCAGGAGGACCGCTGTGAGTTTGAGGCCAGCCTGGGCTACAAAATGAGTTCGAGGCCAGCCTGGAGTGCATAGTGAAACCCTGTCTCAAAAAGACCAAAAAAATAAAAAATAAAAAAAAAGCACATAATAAATTCTCAATACAATCTGCTGTGTATGTCTGTGTGTGTGTGTGCATGCATATGCGTGTGTGTGTGTGTGTGTGTGTGTGTGTGAGAGAGAGAGAGAGAGAGAGAGAGAGAGAGAGAGTGTACAAGGTTCTAAACATTATCCTCCTGATCAAAGTTGTACACCTACAACCTGACCTTTTACCTGGATGCCACATTCTTCTATAAGATACTTTTTCCCTAACAAGACTTGGACTTCTCAGCCTTCTCTCTTACTTTCCATCAAAAGAAAGCCTTGATCTCTCCTGCCAACATATAACTCCTCCCATGCCTACTTCCACACCAGTCCAACCTCCCCATTTCAGTACATTGCCACTGTTCATCTATTTCATCAAGTATCCTAGAAATCAAGCCAGGCATGGTGGTGCACGTCTGTAATCCCAGAACTCAGAAGGCTCTGGCAGGAGTATCACCCCATGTTTGAGGCCAGCCTGGAGTACACAGTGAGTTCAAGACCAGCAAGACCCTGTTTCAAACAACAAAAAAAGACTAGAAATTGGGGGGATATAGCTGGGTAGTAGTTACTTAGCAATGAAACACCCTGAGTTCAATCCCAGGCACCACAAAGAAGGAAGAAGAAAGCGGGGTAGAAGAGGTGAATAATGTCAGGCATGATGGTGCACACCTGCAATCCAGCACTTGAGAGGCTGAGGCAGGAGGATCCTTGCAAGTTCAAGTCCAGCCTGAACTGCATAGCAAGACCCTGTCTCAAAAAAACAAAAAGAAAAAGTGAACAGATGAATGTGGGCAATGACAGGGGCACTGAGAAGCCATGAGCAGTAGGGGAGAATGGGGGAGGCAGAGTGGAAGAACAGCAGGCTGGACAATCGCACAGGGACAAGATGGGTAGGGAGAATAGTGATAAGTGGGCATTTTATAGTTGGACTAGTTGGTGGTCACAGGGCAAGTGATCAATATAGCAAACTGGAAGCAGTAATACATGAGTGGCAGACTGAAAGGACACAAAGTAGCAGGTAAAGGGACCATAAAGACAGCCTAGTAAGTTGCTGGGAAGGTGACAGGTACGAAGGAAGAGATGATGGGAATGGAAGAAGACATGGGGCAGTTAGGATAAGGAGATAGGTGAGGGAATGTGAAAAATGGGGATAGGTGACTACTGACATCTGGAGCATTAATGTGGGGCATGACAGAAAGAGGAATCAGGAAGCTGGGAATGGTGGCACATGCCTATAAGTAATCCCAGCACTGGGGAAGCTGAGGCAGGAGGATCACTGTGAGTTCGAGACCAGCCTGGGCTACAAAGTGAGCTCAAGGCCAGCCTGAACTGCATATCGAGATCCTATCTGAAAAAAAAAAGACAAAAAAAAAGAGGACTCAGTGGTTAGATAAGTGGACTGGGCACTGAGAGAAAAATGTCTCACTCTAACACAAAGCAGAAAAGCAATGGAGGGCAATAATAGGTGGGATGACAAACAGTAGGGTGGCATGAGTGTATAACATAAAAGTGAAGGAGGGAACACTATGGAGAGGACACTTGCAGGGAGCAAGCACGGACATGAGGGGGCCTGCTCCACCCAGACACTGACAGTAAAGAGTGGAGGGACCTTCACAGGCATGGAGCAGACACTTAGGCTAGTGACTGACAAGGAGGCCAGTGACAAGCTGGGCAAGCACTGAGAGCAGGACACTGCCAGAGACCACTGACAAGCATGAGGGGTGTCACTGATGGGGAAAAACTGACAGCTAGGACTGATGGGGTGGGCACCGGTGGGGGTGCAGCCCATCCCAGGGGAAGTGGCCTTGACCTAGGGGACTTTGGCAGGCAGGGAGAAATGGAAGGCAACATTGAGAAACAGGATGCTGATTGTGATGGAAGGCCACTGGCTGACTGACAAGAGAGGCTGACAGGGTTGCTGGTGACAAAGGGAGCCCACAGGGAGATGCCAACAGAATGCTGATGGATAGAGGTGCTGATTGTACGGGGCAGTGGAAGCAAGCCCACAGCACACATGCCAAAGCCAGCTGTTTGTTATCCCTGAAAGCTGAAAAGCTTCCTGACGGACGGGCAGGCTGTGGATGTCTGAGAAGGGCACTAAGACTGAGGTGGGGAGGCCTCTGGCTGACTGGAAAGGTTGCTGCCAGACAGGGAGCTGACAGGGTAAGGTGAGTGACAGAGTCACAGAGAAACACTGACTGACAGGGTTCTAATGGAGAGGGCTCTGACAAGGATACTAACATGGGTTCTGACAGACAGGAACGCTGACTG
This sequence comes from Dinomys branickii, assembly GCA_004027595.1. Classification (NCBI taxonomy): domain Eukaryota; kingdom Metazoa; phylum Chordata; class Mammalia; order Rodentia; family Dinomyidae; genus Dinomys; species Dinomys branickii. The sequence continues at coordinate 10,884 of PVLD010030910.1, forward strand.
GAGCACTACTGACAGGGACACTAACAGGTGTTCTCATTGACAGGGACAGTGACAGGGGAGCTGACGGGGCACCACTGACTGACAGGAACGCTGATAATGGAGTTGACAGCGACACCAGTGACTGACAGGGCTCCGGCTGACAGGGACAGTGACAGGGGAGCTGACGGGGCACCACTGACTGACGACTCCGGCTGACAGGGACAGTGACAGGGGAGCTGACGGGGCACCAGTGACTGGCGCTGACTGACAGGAACAGTGACGGGGCGCTGACAGGGGCACTGACTGACAGGGTTCTGGCTGACAGGAATAGGAACGGGGCGTTGACGGGGCTCTGACTGACAGGAACAGCGACGGGGTGTGCTGACAGGGTTGCTGACTGACGGCAGCGCGGACCGACAGAAACACTGGCAGAGGCGCTGAATGACAGGCGCGGAAGGACGGCCGCGCGGACAAACGGGGTAGCTGATCGACCCACCGGGAGCAGACTGGCGGAGGGATCCATCCCCGCGCCAGGCCGTGGGAGCGGCGGAAAGGCAGCTGCACTCACCTGACCCGCGGGCCGGGGATCGCGGCGGCTCCTCGGAGGCCCGCGTGGAGGCCAGGGCGCTGGCAGAGGCGAAGCCCGGGCGGCCTGGGGCGGGCCGCACGCACATGGGCCCGGCCCGGGGCACGGCGCCTTCAGACAAGGGAGCAACCGGCCCGGCTACTCTGGACCGGCTCGGGGCCGCGGGCAGCCTTCAGCTTGCTCCAAAATGGCGGCGACGGCGGCACGGGGGCGCGCGCGCTCCGGGGGCGGGGAACTCCGCGTGGGTTGCGCGCGCATCTAGGGCGAGGCCTGTGGGCGGGGCCCGGGCAGCTGGGGAAATGTGTCCGAGCGTGGAGGTAGAACGTCCGCCTCCCTAGGGGGCGGGGCGGGACGCGGCCTCCAGTTGGCAACCAGGAACCTCGCGCGGAGTCTGCGGTCCTGGAGTGCGGTGGAGTGGGAGGGTTCTCTTCTCTTCTCTGGAGGTGCTGCCTGTACTCGCGCATGGGTCGACCATTTTCTGCTGCGCCAGAACCACCGCTGGGGCTGAGGTCTCTGTGTGGTCCAGAAGTCCTCCTAGTCCCCCGCCTTCTCGGCTGACACCCTCAGCCAGCCCAGGTGCCCTGCAGAGCCCCCCCCCCCACGTCCTGTTTCCTACCTGGGCCCCCAGCCTCAGGACGGCGTCTTCTTGGCGCAACTTAGGTGTTTTGGGGGGGTGGAAGAGGGGTTGCAGAAGTTTTATTTCTGATAGTAGGATTTGAACCCAGAGCCTTCACACTGAGCTACATCTGGAGACATTTTTATTCATTTTGAGACAGGGTTTTGCTGGGATGTTAGATTACTGAGGCGTGGCTTGAACTTGCAATCTTTCTGCCTCGGCTTCCCAAAGTGCGGGGGTTACAAACGTGGGACACGACAGCCGGCTCTCCCAGGTTCTTGCCGAGTGCTGTGCACATCCAAAACGTGCCCATTTAACATCTGTACGAATTAACCTCTAAAATGAGTGTTATTATTATTATTTTTTTTTTGAGACCGGTTCTCCCTATGCGGTTCAGACTGGCCTTGAGCTCACTTTGTAGCCCAGGCTGGCCTCGAACTCGCAACGGTCCTCCTGCCTCAGCTTCCCAAGTGCTGGAATTATAGGCTTGTGCCACCACGCCTGGCCGAGTGTTTCAGGTGACAGCATGGACCGACAGCCTTGTACCTGCGAAACCGGATCTGGGCCTTCGAACGCATCCTTCGAGCTGGCGCTGCTGAACCTGGCCAGGGGAGGGCGCTAGTAAGACGCAGCCGGAAGAAGGGCTCCACCTCCTGGGCTCTGTAGCCAAAGATCTTCCAGGAGTGTTCTCCCCGCCCCTGCGGTCTTGAAGGGAGGGTTTCTGGGAGGCTCCTTGGTGTCAGCCTGCAGAAAGGCGAGTTGAAATGCGTCACCGAGCCTGGGTGTGGTGCTCGCTCATGGCTGTAGTCCCAGCACTTGTGATCACTATGCCTTCAAGACCAGCCTGGGCTATATAGTGTTCAATGGCAGCCTAAACTACATACCGAGACCCTGTCTCAAGAAATAAACAAGCATAAAACCAAAGCAAAACCCAAAAAGGCTCACAGAGCAGAGGATGCCTTTGGCAGGCACTCTTTGCACTTGTCCTCCATGCAAGAACCCCAGTGCTACTATGTTGGGTTGCACAGCAGGGGTCAGGCCTGGGGCAAGGTGAGGTGATGCCTTCAACGGCTTTGCATGGCCTGAGCGTGTGAAGCTCCGCCTGACCTTGATCCCCACTGCGCCCTGCCGGTCTTTCACACCCACAGGGTCCATCAGCAAGCCTGGGCTCTGTGCCCACTGGAGTTTGTCTCACCTGACTCACAGCAGCACCTTCAAACTGGGCTCCCTCCTACCTTTTGGCGCTGATTGGCTGGCTGTCGGCCAGCTCAGCGTTCCTTCCAAAGGGATCAGTTAAAATAGGCCAGATCACATCTCTGTCCCTGGGGGCTACAGTCTCCTAAAGGACAGGAACAAGTGTCCTTGCTGTTGCCCCCAGGCTCTGTGTCATCTGATCTCCCCTAGTTTGCCCCCTCTCACTGACTTTAGTGGTGATGCCTTCCTGCCACCCACTTGCCCGTGTGTCCCTTTGTCCTCACACGTTCCTTCCTAGTTATTGCTTGGACTGTACACCATTGCCTCTTTCCTGGGTTGCCTACCCTGCATCACACCGGAAGCATGCACCAAGCACACTGGTAACCCTCTTCCTCCCTGGGAGTCTCCATCCCATAATGGGACAGAAACCACACAATGACTTCTTTTTTTGCCTTTTTAAGACAGGATGTCGCTGTGCAGTTCAGGTTGGCCTCGAGCTCCCTTTGTAGCCCAGGCTGGCCTCAAACTTGCAATGATCCTCCTGCCTCAGCCTCCTGAATGCTGGGATTACAGGCATGTACCACCATGCCTGGCCTACACACAATGATTTCAACAGAGGAAGTTTGATATAAAAGTTGTAAGAGGGTTAGGCAATTGTGATGGTGCATGCCTGTAATCTCAGGATTCAGGAGGCTGAGGCAGGAGGACTGCCACAAGCTCAAGGCCAGAATGGGCCTCACAGGTCAAGACCACCCTGGGCTACATAGCAAGATGCTGTCTCAAAGTGAATAAATGTATCAAAGAGTTAATTATAAAGGTACAAGCATAACTATATTTGGGAAGGTCTCCTCCTGAAGGTTGCTCAGTCACTAGAGGGGTATGTCTGCCACCCACCTGATGCCATGGACAACCATCCCTGGGTTGTCCTAGGGCAGAGTGGATCCTAAGAGCAGAGCTTACTGGGCAGGAATACACCTGCCAGGTGCAAGAGGCCAAGGCTGGGAAGCCTATGGCCACATTGCCTATCTGGGCATTGCCTATAGGGCTCCACTGAGGTTTAGGGGAGCTGGGCACAGCTAATGCCAAGACTTGATCTTTGGCTTTGCATGGCCTGAGCATGTGCAGCCCTCTGAGGCTCAGGGGAGCTGGGCACAGCTAATGCCAAGGCTGGATATGGTGGTGGTGGCCTGGAATCCCAGCTACTAGGAAGGCAGAGACAGGAGGATCATAAATTGAAGGCCAACCTGGACAACTTAGTGAGACCCTGTCTCAAAAAAACAAAAAGCCCTGCTGGGCGTGGTGGCATACCCCTGTAATCCCAGCACTCAGCAGACTGAGGCAGGAGGATCCTTGTGAGTTCGGGACCAGCCTGGGCTACAAAGTGAGCTCAAAGCCAGCCTGAACTGCATAGCAAGACCCTGTCTCAAAAAGACAAAAAAAAAAAAAGACTGAGTCTTTTTTTTTTTTTTTTTTTGCTCAGTCCCCAGTGCAAAAAAATAAAAAATACAAAGCTGAGTGCTTGGAATATAGACTATAGATAGATAGATAGATAGATAGATGTAGATATATACATATATAGACATAGATATCAGTAGTAAGTGTTGGACCCAGCAGTGCTCTAGGACTGAGCCACATTCCAGCCCTTTACTTTCTCCCATTTTGCATTTTAAACTTTGAGATAGGATCTCATTAAGTCACTAACTTGCCTAGGCTGGGCTTAAATCTAAAATTTCCCTGCCTCAGCCTCCCTAAACACTGGGATTACATGCATGCATCACCATGGTGTGGGTATTATCTTATGCTTCTTTGAAGTGGTTGGTGCTGGATACTGGACACACTTTACACTCCACAAAGCCCAGAGCTGAGCCAGCACCAGCAACCTGAACAGGAGGAGCGAAGAAGAGCCTTCCCTTCACTCACCGTGGGCACATCGCTGTGGGGCAGAGACCGAGAGCACTGTGAAGGGAGCAGGGATACAATTACTCCTCACACAAGGGGAATAACAGGAGCCATGTCGCCGGGTTTTGGGGTGCGGGCGTCTCCTGGAGATGTTTTCTAAGTTCTTTCTGTCCTGAGCAAAGAGTCGGTCAGGACAAGCACAATGGCTAGGCATGTCACTCAGCTGCACAGTGCTTGCCTGGTAGGCATGAAGCCCTTAGTTCAATTCCTAGTACCAAAAAGAAAACAGAAAAAGACCAAAAGATAAGCACAAATGGCAGCAAAGTTTTATTGAAGGTAGTATTTTTTTTAAGTAGTATTATAGACAGCTAAGCTAGGTAGAAATATAGTTGGCGGTCAGACAGGACTGGGCCCTGGGAGGAGGGAGTGGAAAAGATAAAAGTTAATCAGCACTGTGGCCGGAGGTCCTCTGAAGATTAAACTCACTTTGGCTAGTTTTTACATACTTCCCTAAGGGAGGAACAGAGGCTTGGGATTTTTGCTATCACCCCTTTGAGATTTCCCATTATCTCATTAGGGATAGGCCATCCTCTCCCACCTACTAAGACTAGAACCACTGAGACTAAGACCACTACTACTAAAGACAACACTAAAAGCAGATTATCAGCTAAGGTTAGTGATGTCATACATGTACCCCTGCTACTGTTAGATCAATATTACCTAAGTGACTGCACTTGTTTTGTTTTTGAGACAGGGTTCCACTATGCAGTTTAGACTAGCCTTGAACTCACTTTGTAGTCCAGGCTGGCCTCATAGCAATCCTCTTGCCTCAGCCTCCTGGGGTTATAGATTACTTATAATCTTATTGGTTAAAAAAAATTTTATTGGTGAATCATAATTTTGACCCACATTGTACCTGAGATGGTTCCGAGAACAATAAACTCCCAAACAGCCAAATTAGAATTTAGTAGCGCTTTTAATAGTTGAGCCCAACGGCCCCCACTCACGCCTCTGTTTCAAGGCTGAGAAGTGAGAGCCCCGAGCCCATTGTATGCAGGGCTTATAAAGACAAAAACCACAATGAATACACAGGTGTAGCAGGGACGTTATGCTTGGGTAACTGTCCTGTTTCTGGCAGGGACGGGCAATGTTCTTTGAATTCTTTC
>PVLD010030911.1:0-16317 GCA_004027595.1 Dinomys branickii
CATGAAACTTTTAGAATTTTGAATCTTACTTTTTTTTTTCTTTTGGCATCTTTCTGACAAGGTGGTATCAGCATTTTCAAATTGTCCTGTGAACTTTTCAACCATTTGTGGGTTTTCAGTGAACTTTCTCTTTGACCTCACTGCTCAGCGCTAATATATCCATATATCTATATATCTATGTATAATCTATCTATATATCTATATGCCTATAGGTATATAGATATATATGTTATAATTGTTAATAAATTAGAACTTTCATTAAAATTTACCTCAAAATTGAGTGAAATTTCTGAATCTATTCAGTGGTTTCATTTCTATCTAAGTAGAAAATAAAACAACTAAAAACTTCCTGGCATCCCATCCTTCTAGCTATGGAGTTCTTACTGCACACCTGGTGATTAAAGCTTATATATAGGAAATGTTATAATTCTTTCTAATTTTAGTCCATTAAGAAAACTAATGAAGCCAGTGCTCAGAAAATCAAGTAACAATATGAAAACTCTGGTAGTACATGCTCTGAAAATATTCTGGTCTCAGCAATTCATAATTCACTACAAATTTTAAAAGATGCCATAAGGATGGCTTATAATGGTCAAGCGCTACATCTGTATTCAAATCATTTGTAAAGACTTCTAACCCTTCCATTCACAGAACACTAATCCATTTCTTTCAACAAAATGCCTCATTAACATAAAAATGAATTCAACCATGGAAAAGGCTATTAAATTCCTCCAAGAGTTTAAAACATGGATTTTGATCCCTTCTTATATTAAGTCATAGAATTCATAATCTGAGAAAAAGTGTAATTGAAGTTCTATATGTCTAAAATGAGAATTTTCTCATTGCTTTTAAAATGAAAAATATAAAAATATGGGGTCGAAATCCTGAGGATTTTACTTTGCTTAAAACCTTTAGATGTTTTCTAAAATAACAACTTACTGCATTCTAATTGAATGAAAATGTTACATAGTTGGAAGAGAAATAATAGATTTTAGAAGGCAAGTGAATGAATAGGAAATAATATTAAAAAGGAAAGAAAACACTAGATTTTTTTTATTTGTGAAATCATAAATGGATATTCACTCGGTTGGGAGTATCCACGAAGATTTATTAGACAAAAAGCATGATTCACTTTTAGTGTTCTGAATAAGTAGCATCAGTATTAGTCTACAAAAATTAAAACATGTGAATACTTAACTCCATTACATACTGGAAAGAGAAAGGACCTACAGATGGAGACGAGGTTTCGGATGCTGCCTTTGTTACCTGTGTGTAAGAAGCCTCCTCCATGACTCGATACCTGATACTATTTATTTATTTATTTATTTATTTTTATTTATTTATTTTTATAGTTATAGAATGGAGAATGTTACCACACTGGAATTTAAGACCACATACGATGATATTTCTGTGAACATGCCTTCCTAATAAGGAAGGCCATGGAAGAGTTGGTATAGAAAACAGTTATGAAGACATATTCTTTTGTTTTGTTTCGAATTTAAGTTTCTTTGATGTTCAGTGAGTCGAAAATATGATGAATGAGAGAGTCACACTACCTGACCAGCAATTATTCCCACGGTGTATTAGTTTTTGAAATAGTTTTTGCGGAAATGAAAAAAACACAATTGCCATGCATCAAATCAAACTGAGAAGACATTCCAGTTCCTCAGAAACTAGTGCACCTAGGTTGTATTGATAAAACATACATGTTCCCATTTTTGTTATGCCTGATATTTACCCCTGTTGTAGGTTAGATGTAAAATGTCCATGTGAGTCTCAAGTTTGGAGGCTGGGCGTGGTTGGAAAGGTTAGGGCACTCGGGGCTTAAGGGTACATTCTTGTCTTCCACTGTTCCTGTCTCTCTCTGCTTCTTGGCCACACATATGGAGCAGTTTTCCGCTGCCAGGCCTTTCTGCCATGACCTTTCCAGGTTGGAGCTAACATACCATGGACTGACCACATTTTAACTGTGAACCAGAATAAACTTTTCCTTCTTCAAGTTTTGAGTGTTGGGTATTTTGTCCAGTGATCAGAAGGCTCACTACTACAGCCTCCCAGTGCGATTCCCAAGAACATGAAATGTGAGAACACATGGTAAGTAGTTTATGCTAACAGTGTGTCACTTTAAATAACTGGATTTGATATTTTAGCATTTATTTATATGGTATTGAGAATTTAAAGGAAAAATTGAAGTGACATATATATAATCTATGTCATTATTTAAGCTTCCAATTCTTGGCCTAATGTGAATATTTAGAAAAGTTAATAAATATAAAATAAATGCATTATATAAGTGTCTTACATACTTTAGAAAAGCCAGGAATATAAGATTTCAGAAGAAGCAATTTCCAGGAAGAAAGAAAAAGCAGAATGAAAAACATAAAAGAAAATCAGAAAGCAGAAGAAAGAAAATGTAATCCAGTACACAAAATGTATCTAAAAGTGTACTTTGACTTAGCACAGTTGTCTAACATATTTTATAAATTCTTTGTCCTATTAGTCTGATCTTCTATTGGTACATATGTTAAAGAAGTTGATAACTTATAAAATAAGTAAATGAATCTGATACTGGAAAATAAAAGGAGGTAGAAGGAAGAGCAAAAAGGAAAATAAAATGTATTATGTACATGCACTAAACTCTTAGAGTAAATATAACCATGATATACTACAATATATACTAAAAAAGAAACAGAAATGAAAATTTCTTCTTACACTTATGAAAGTATAAATATTTTCATACTGAATTTGGTGCTAAAAATGGAGGATTTTTGGTTATTTAATACTATGATTCTAAGCATTTCCATTGAATTGCTTTTGAGAACTCCTAATGATCATGCTCATTTGAATTTCTAGGAAAATTGGATAATAATTTAAAATTATATTTGCTTTTAATACTCTATTGTTACCGTACATACAAAAATGAAGCTTTTCTCAGGTGGCAATAAAGACATTAACTAATTAAAATAAACCTTTCAGTAGACATGTTATCAAAAATTAAAGTAGGTGTTAAATATGCAAGTATCAGATGAAGAATTAAAATTTCTTTAATATTGTGCTATCATTATTTGTCATATAGTCTTTAATATAATATGTATAGTAATACTGCATTGCAGGTCTAAGTTTTCCCTGGTCATGCACAATGTTACATTTCATTTTCCAATTTTAGTTGGAAACTGGCTATCTGAATGATTTCTTTCCTTGAACTACTAGAAATAATACCATTTTGTACAAACTTGGAGCACACCTTCATGAGAAAACTTAGCTCATGTAATAAACATATTTCAGGATATTTGGCACCACTGCTGTTGAAACTATATGCATTGTTTACCAAAAAAGTGAAAGGTCCGAGTTATTCATATTGTTAACATATTTTCCATTGTAAATAGAATCATATGCATTTGACGCTAGAGAACACAATGAAATAATACAGGTTATAATGAAAGCAATTGAAAGATAACTGAAATTTAATTTAACAGAGTTTCAGATTAAGTCTTTAAATTAAATTAATAATGTGGAAAGTTTGAAATTACACACAGATAAACTGCTTAAAATTATGGGAAACTTAAGCTATAAAATTCATGAAGTGAAAATTGTCATTTACACTATAAAAAGGACAAATACTATCCAACTAAATGAAAATGTAACAGTGCTGTCTTCACATCACAAATCTTTCTTCACATCATTAAGAAAATTTCTTCACATCATTATGACAAATATATATAGAGAAGTCAATTCTGTCTTCTTACATTAATCAACTAATATCTGAAAAATTTCATCTGGTTAATTCCCCATCTGAACACTTGTCCTTTTAAATTGCCTTGATCTCATTTTGTATTTCCTGTGTGTGACTAAGTTTAAAAAAATCCTTCTGTTAAATCCTTTTGTCCCCAAGCCAACAATATTTCTCTGCATAACAGTAATATTAATGACCATTTGGTGCATTCCAATCTTTTTTCTCATACTCTTGGTATATTTTAGATTTTTAGTGAAGTTTTAATTTATAACTTTCTCAAATTTCATGTCAGAGTCAACAGTGTGATATACACATACATCTATATATATTCTTCCTTATAGATTGCAAATATGTCTTTTGGTTTTACACATGAGAATCATTTTCATTATCATATTGAGATTTTAGGCTTTATTTAATCTAATCTTTCAATCTTCCACTTATAATGATATATGTTTCTTTTGTGTTAGAAAGTTTTCCTTTCTCATGATCTGATAATATTCTGCTGTTTTTCTTCAAGGATTAGAGTTTCATTTTTACACTGAATTATTTATAGCCATTTAGAAACAATGTGGAAAATATGTGGGGAAATCTACCCTAGCCCCGCATTTCAGATGATCTAATATTGCCCTCTAATGAAATAAGCAAAAAATATTCCAGAAAGACAAAAGGAGACACTGAGCTAACTTATAAATGTGGACAGAGAAATGCTTATGAAGTGGTGCATTTGTTGAATCTTGCACTATGGATAGATCAACAAATACCTATAGTATAAAAGTTAGAAAGAAAAAAACTGGCATTGATTGCATTTATAGTTATCCAGATGTATATATAGAAAACTATACAGCAAACTCTTGAATTATGACTGGCCTTGCATAGAAGCAATTTAGGTTTTGACCAGAGTTTTAGGTTTCGCTTACCACTAAAATCTTGAGTTATAACCAGAATTCTGACCACTTGTGAAGTCATAAACAAAAATTCACAGTGCCAGAGAAGCAGAAGTAAGCATTACTCTGAACCCAGATGCCCATGTGTGTGCACATGATTTTGGTCAGTACTTTATGTTATTGCTATGATTATTGCTGTCAAAATGGCCCCCAAAAGTCTAGAAAAGAAGCTAAAGAAGGAAGGAAAGGTAAAGGTGGCAACAACACAAAGAAGGAACTTGAAATATGAGAGGGGTGTTTGTGTGACTGATCTTACTAATATGCACAGCATGTTGCAATCCACTATCTCAACAATCTTAGAGAGAAGATTTGCATAAGGAAGGTATGGTTGCTAAAGGTGCTAATCAAATTAGTAAGTCGTGCTCAGCATTAGACAAGGTAGAAAGGTTATTATTAGTGTGCATAAACAAAAGGCAAATGGCAAGTTAGAGTTTATCTGAGTCTATAATTTTAGAAAAAGCTAGAGCTCTAAGTGTGGATCTTGTAAAGGATAATCTATCAACGAGTAACGATGATGAAACCTTTAGTGCCAGTAAAGTGTGGCTTCACAGTTTTAAAGCTAGAAATGGGGTTCAGGGAGTAACTAGTCAGGCTGAAGCAGCCAGTGGTGATAGAAGGGCTGCTGAGAATTAGACCGCTTTAAGAAGATGACTCAGAGAAACGGCTTATGCTCTCAACAAGTTTTTAGCTATGGTGAAATTGGCCTTTTCTGGCAAAAGTGCCCAAGAGAACATACATACCCCAGAAGAGAAGAAAATTCCAGGCCACAAGCATATGATGTACAGGCTCACTTTATTGCTATGTACCAATTGAGGGATGACCTCAAGATAAAGACTGTCTTGGTTTATCACTCTGAAACTCCTAGAGTGTTCAGAAAACATAAAATCATGAACAGGCTAGGGGTCATGTGGAGATGGTACCGGAAATTGAACTCAGAAGACTTCTGCATTAGCAAAAGCCTGGGTTACAAGAATATTTTTATTTGAGTGGATCAGGGAGGCTTTCTGTCCAAATGTCCAGAAATATCTAGAGGACAAAGGCTTAACATTCAAGGCTCTCCTCATCAAGGGGAGTTCTCCTGCTCACTAATGAGATTTGGAGGAAGAACTGGCTGAAGAATTCCCGCGGCTCTCAGTCGAGTTCCTCCCACCTAATGCAGGTCTACTGTAGCCTGTGGATTGGCATGTTACAGCTAACTGTGAGAAGCTATACACCAAGGAACTGTTCTGGAAGTGCTTCCAGATGGTCTCAGATACAGATTTTACCCTTAAAGATTTCCAGAAGGAAAATGACAACATCTTTTCCTGTATAGGGTTAATTGAGAAATCCTGGATCAATATCTCTCTATGGACACTGAGATCTTCCTAGAAGAAAGTGTGGCTTAAAGTTGTACAGGAGAGAGATTTTTAAGGCTGTGTAGAGCAGCCTGGGCCTCCAGTTGACCCTGTGGTGGATTACACTGTCATAGCAGAGTTCATAAGCTTGGATGTGCACAGGGTTGCTGTTGAGGGACTGGTGGGGGAACACTCAGAGGAACTGTCTGCAGAGGAACTTCAGCAAGTTCAGCTGAGCAACAGAGGTGGGAGGTGAGAAGATCTGAGAGGAGAGGGGTATCAGCAGTCCATGCAGCAAAGTTCTTCTGAAATAAAGGAAATCCTTAAAAATGGACAGAGCTACAAACATTTGTAGAGAAGCCCCACAACAGAGAAAAAGTCAATCATTGTATTCACTTGCTTAATGACAATACTGTCTCATACTACAGAACAATGTTTAAAAAAAGACAGAAGCAGACACTTCTAGACCAGTTTTTATTTCAGAAAATTATGAGTTCTAGTGAAGCAGGACCCAATTCCAGTGGGCTCTCCCAAGGAGAGAAAGGACACCAGAGAGGCAGATTCTTGAGGTTCTTATGGAAGAGGACTCTCCTTCCAAGTAATAACCACCTTTCATTCCATCCTCCCTTCCTGCAGACCAAAGATGTCAACTGGAATGGTGGATACAGTATGGAACTATTGTGCCTGGTAAATCAGGCACATGTTATAACTTTTGGGTGAAAACACTAGGGGAATTGGGTGATAAATTATGCACATCACATACCCTTTTTTAATATGAAATGTTACTTATGGAGTGCTTTGGAGGTCTGGAGTGTATTATGAGTATTTCCATTATTTCTTATGGGAAAAATAGTCTGGGTTCACAACCAGCTTGAGCTACAACCAGCCCTCAGGGACAAATTGAGCTTGTAAGTCAAGGATCCATGGTAGTTTATTAAGCTCTTCAGAAATAATAGTATCACCCCTCAAATCTAGAAAACTTAGCATACTGTCTATCTACTTGAAATATTTCCTTTTAACACCTAAAGGAATCTTCTATTTGGACTTCTGAAAGATTATTGAAAATTGAATAAGCTATGTTGAATGCAGGTGTTATTATCATGGAACATTTTATATATATATATATATATATATATATATATGTTTCAAAACAATTTTCTATATTTCAATGTCTCATGTTTCCACATTTTTTAAGCCAAAGTATTGACACAAATTATTCATTAGCAACATAGAAATATTATCTCCTTGCAAAATTAAGAGCAGGTTTGCTTACTCTCTAATGTAAACCGCTCCAGTTCCCTAAGCTCAAAGTCTCTCTCTCTCTCTCTCTCTCTCTCTCTCTCTCTCTCTCTCTCTCCCCCCTAAGGACATACAGTACTGAGGGAGGTCACTTGGCCCTCTTTTAATTTTTAAGAATTGAAACTCTAGAAACCAAAATTTTAATACTTTGGCCATTTCCATTGCTCTAAGTAAAAAAAAAAAAAAATCCTTTGAGTTTAACTCAATAGATATTTTGTATTCTTTCCTTGAAAATATTCAAGTGTATTATGCCATCCAACTGTAGCAGAATAAGCTCAGAAGTTTCACAGTTCTTGGCAATATGTACGCGTATCAAATTATGAAACATATGCAGGTGGGTCAATTGTTTTGCTATTTCTTTGTTTGTATGGAACACACAATTGTCTTTAATCAGAATGATGGAAATAATACAGTGCTATAATTTAGCCAAACTTTTGCTTTCAGTTTTAGTTTTTATCTCTTCCAGCCACAATATCTGCCTACGATGTTTGTTTTCAACCCAGAACCCGTCTCATTGTCAATAGTGTTCTTAAGACTTGTCTGTGCATTTACTAACAGGACTCGAACAAGTGTTTTTCAATTAATTTCTGCACAAAGCTTGGCACTCTTTACAGCATTTTCTTTTCCAGTGAACTAGAAACTCTCCTCGTGCTTCAGCTCTGTCTCTAGCATTAGCATCTTAGCTGGGAGATGCAACATTGAGGAGATTACTCCTCTCAACCGCTATGAGGTTTTTGACTTTTATCAGTGGAAGAGCATTGCACACAGGGGTGCGTGTGGGGAAAGCATCAGGTCTCTTGCCTCAGGTTGAAAACGGGTGACACCATTGAGAGCATCATCATTTACGGGAAACTTTATCTAGGGTGCACTGTTCAATGTCTTCATTCCCGGTCACTTTTGGGTAAATTGTGACATAGACGTTCTTCCCTGAATAAAATTTTAGAAAGGACAAAACAAGAAGCAGGGCAGCAGGGGATACAGTTCAGTGGTACAAACACCTGCCTGGCAAGTGCAGGGTCCTGAGTTCAATTCCCAGTACCAAAATAAAAGAAATAGCAGGGCATATATTTATCATGAATAAAAATTGAAAAGGGCCAAAGCACATGTCTAAACATCATATATCTATCTATATCTATATCTATATCTATATCTATATCTATCTATCTATATGATGTTGATATGCAATATAGGACAATATAATTACATATTCATGTAATACATGCAATATATGTGAGGGGACAGGAAAGCTACTAGCTCACACACTGAAGACTATATACAGGGAAGAAAACTTTCCAAATCTTTCAAGTGCCCCAGATATTTCAGAATGAAACAGTAAGAATCACATTTTACCTTACTGCCTTATTACACTTTGATAAAAGGGAAATAAAAACTGGCAAATTAATTTCTAAACTAAGCAAGCTCATAGTAACCTTTCCTTTCTAAACCATAAACTGCATTATCAGTTCTAACAAATATGCAAATGTAAGGGCTTCTTCTGAATATAGCAAAATGCCTCTGACCTGCTATTACAATTTTAAATTAATTATTTTCTCTATTTGCATTCTAGCATTTCTATCAAAGTATCTCCTAGTGGTTGGCAGGATGACATATTTAACAAGATTTTCTTCTTTTATAAAAGAAGAAATTTTCAATGTGAAATGGGACTAAATACCAAATTTGTTCTTTTCTGGAGAATAAAAACCTTCAACACTATCCCAACTTTGCCATATGAATCACAAATATAAAATAGGCCATATAACACTATGGTCAGAAATTTTACATTTTTAGCATTTTTTTGTCATATGGGCAATTTTGTATCTTTAGTTGATTCATAAAAAAACTACTTCATGAAAAGAAAAGATTTTCAGCTAAGAATATTCATGAAATGTGTAGTACTGATACATGTCATAGTTTTTTTTAAAATAAAAGGTCAATGTTTTTCTTAAGCTATAACCATGTGATGTAAATATCTACACACATTATAAATTCTAAAGGACTAAATATAATCCTTGTCTGCCTTTTAAGATGTGGAGTTTTATCCTTTGCTAATGAGACGTAGATTGGATCTTACCTCATTACTAACCAACTTTTTAGATATTTTGCATGTCACTAGAGTTTTAACACGTTTTTTAAGCATTTGAAAATTCCGGGGATGCTTTTCAATAGCAGCTATATTTACCAAATGAATAGAACACCTTCTCTACCCATATGGTTCTCACAGCCTATTTTGAGCACAAAATCCAAAATGGAAGATTATAGTTCTGTGACAAGGGGTGGACATGTCTGGGCACAGAGAAAAAGAGCTTTGAGCACTGAACTCAATCTCAGATTCCACAAATAAGTTCTGGAGTTGATTAAGGCTTGCACAGTGTTTGGAAGAAGAATTAGGCCAATCAAAGGAAAGTGCACTGGATATCTTGAGCAGAAGATATAGACTGAGTTAAGGTTTAAGCATTATAGGAAAGTATATAAAAATTTAATATGTGTTCAGATGACAGTTTTTATAAATTGCTACTGTGGCTGGGAACACAACTGGACAGATAGCCGTAAACCTTGTATATGCTGCACTGCTAAAATGAGAAGCCCAAGGTATTATCACTTAGTGTCTAATGGCGTCCTTAATGTCTAATGCTAATCTAATGTAAATACACCAAAGTGATTTACATTTTCCTAATACAAAGTACTTAACAATCAATAAATGGAAACCACACAACATTGTATCTTGTATTCAGAAGATATGTAGAGAAAATACTGATTTGTGTCCTTCTCGCAAGGGAACTTGAACATTTGGACTTGAATAAAAGAAAGAAGAGATGTGTGGCTGGAAAGGCTCTTTATAATGAGGATGATTCAATAGTTAACTAGGTTGATGATATGGAACTTTAGGGACAAAAGACTTTCAATTGATAAAAGGTAAAAGACAAGGTCTTTGCATCTGTAATAAGTTTCTGAAATACTGCACCTCATTTATTTTTAAAAGGACTTAAAGATGAATATCCATTATTTTTTTTTTGAGCCTACCCTAACTTTATTTCTCCAAATGATTTAATATATAAACTTTTACAACATAATCTTTTCTTTCTGCCACTTAGTTGTTTTGCCAGAAGCATAATTTACTTGATTCCAAGTTATAAACTTTCTATTAAATTTCATGGGGATGCAGTTTAAATTTTTAAAGTTTAGGACTTGAAATGACCACTAAATTTTAAAAACATCATTATAAGTCCTTTTATGTTCTCAGGGATAATCTTGTAACAAAAATGTGTGGTAGGTAAATGCAATAGCAAATAGTATAGTTTTTTTTTCTACATGAAATATTTTAAAAGGGCAGAAATATAAGGTTGCCCTGTAATATGTGCAAGGATATGTTTTATCTTTTATGTTTAATGTTAATGCATATTATCAATAATTGCTTTAACAATATATTTATCACTATATTATACTGAGTAAGAAACTTTTGTGCAAAAAAGTCTCCACAATGTGTAACTCTAAGAAATCTCAGTAAATTTTTATACTGAGATCAGTGATTTTAAAATTGTTGATAATTACAGTTTTTCATGTAATTTTCTAGGATTGAGAAAAACCTCTTTTAAGGTTACTGTTATTAAAACGAGAAAATAACTCAAGTGTTATTCAGGTGTTAGTGTAAATTTATACAAAGTTTTATGTTTCTGAAAAGGTTATATTAACAGCATATTTGCTAAAAATGAACATCTAATGCCTATATCTTATTTAGTGATATATATCAGCAATGATTATATAATTGCTATCTTGTATTTGAAGTAATATTCTAGACAATATTCTTATTTATGTATGTTTCTAGCTACTGAATTTTCTAATATATGTATTCTGAAATTATAGATCATCTGAATTTTAAGATAACTATTATATCTAGTATATGGTGATATGTAAAAATGTGTGTGTGTGTGTGTATATATATATATATATATATATATATATATATATATTCTGCAATATACTTTACTTCTACAATAAATGATTCCCTAAATAGTAAGAGGTCACAGGGCATGTTATTTTATGCTCTTTCATCAATAAAGCTTATAGATCTTTGAAAGTAAGATGTATAGTGATTTCACATTACAAAGTATCTTTTATCAGAAAATTAGAATATATTTTGATTGGTAAGTATAAAGAGACATAAAATAATTTTTCATCATTTGTTCTATACAACAAACATCTTAGTAGTTGTACCTGAAGAAACTTTGATACTTATATAATAATATAACTAATTGTATATGTTTGCTATTTCTCAAACTTACTGCATCACGCACCAACTTTTTTCCTAATTTGTTATTAACTGTAGAATACAAAGTCAAAGTTCTGTGAAAAACTTCGAGAAATTGTGACAAGAACTTTAAATATATGATAGATAATAACAAGAAAAGCTAAAGATGCAGACATTTTAACAGGGAAAATATTCCACATACTTTAGTTTTGACTTTAGGACATTTATGAGAAAAATATTACCTAGAAATGGCAAAAAGCTCTTAAACTGTAGCAATATTGAAGCAACAAGGATTTTACCCATCTTACTAATTCTGATCCACCACAAAGTAAGTATAGAAATCAAGAATAGACATTTCAAAGCACACAAGCAAATTGATTTTGACTCAACACTTAATAGCATTAGTTTGTATTCTATAAATGTATTCCTTTGTAATTGGAGATTATGCAATGTTTTCTCGCTATAGTTTAAAAAGTGCTGACAGAGAATAAGCACAAATAGGTTCTCTTTACCTTGTCCTTCACAAATTTAAGGCGCTGCATTCTGTGAAACTGTCTTGGAAACAAAAACTCCATGGCAATTATATCACACTACTTTAATGAGAGTGTTGTACGTTATCTCAATGACCAGACACCTAATGGTGATTTGTAAAGAAATATATTGGAAACATAATTTTAAGTCATTAAGTAGTAGCAGACATACATAGAAAGTCAAAGAATTATTACCTCAGTATTATAGATGAAAAAAATAATGTTTGGCTATTTTCTCCAACATAAGTATTTTTATAGTAATACTGATTTACCACAATGTTTAAATATTTTAATTGTAAAAAAGATAGGTTTGTTTCGGTTTAGTTTCTTTCAGAGATAAAAGGGTAACTAGAGAAAACTTGACTGCATAGGAATTGAAGCAGTGGGTTTCCTATTAGAATGCATATTCCATGGCTCCACTGGAGGCTTTTATTCAGGATACAGAAGTGGGAAAAAACATCTATGTTCAACTATATCATCCAGATGAATCTGATGCATGTTGTCCAGTATTGGATATTTGAGAAACCCAGACCAATATATACTGTTGTGGCTTGTGTCTGCATGTCCCCCCAAGTCCTCATGCAGTCATGGTGCGGCTTTTAGAGTTTGTGACTGGTCCATGATCCAGTGCTGGGATTATGGGTGTGAGCACTACACCAGCCCTGGGGCGGGTAGTTTGCATATGTAAGGGAGAGAAAGAAGCTGCTGGCTGCTGCTCCTCCCTTCTGCTCTTGTGGTTGCTTTTGCTGTCTTCTATCGACATGAATGGTTGCCTTGTGCCATGTGCCACTCTGCCTTGGAGCCAGCCAAGTATAGAGTGAAAGCTCTACAAACTGTGAGCTAAATAAACCTTTCCTTCCTTAATTCTGGGTGTCAGGTATTTTGTCTCAGCAACAAGAGAAAAGTAACCAAGACACATACCATCACTGTTACACAGAGATCTCATAAATTCTAACACCTAAAGACAAAACCCCAGTAAATTTAAAGGTTGAAGGAAGTAGCTAATAAATGAGTATATTGAGGGTAATTAACTACAAAATATGAGAGTCAAATGTCAAGATCATCCTGAAAACATTGCTGAACTATATAGGTCTAAACTTTAAAAGATGTCTAATAGGTCAGCACTGGTAGGCTTCAGAGATGTACTTTAAATAACTATGGATGAAAAGCTTGGATTTAAAGTAGAGGAATAGTGTGTGCATGTGTGTATGCATGTATACGTGTGTGTATGTGTGTGTGTGTGTGTATGTGTGTGTGTAGAAGTTGTCTTTTAAATGCCAGGTTAAGACTTATATACTCTTTGGTCTGGAATGTACTGCATCATTAGACGTTCATTTACTCCTGCTGAAACCTGTTATGTGGACTTGCATACAATATAGGTCAACTGGTCTCCTTCTCTCCCCACACATTGCATCTCTGGAACCTGTGAATATGTTATACTATGTGACAAAAGGGACTTTGCAGATGTAATTGAGTTTAAGGGCCTTAAGATAGCAGATTAACTTTTATTATTTAGATGTACCTACACTATCAAGTATCCATGAATTCCCAGAAACTTTCCCACTTGGAATCAGAGATAAGTGGAAGAAGAAGGCAAGAGACAGACACATCCAAAGGGGAAACCAGAGAGATTACATCTCCAAAGACTCAATGAATCTTCTGCTGGCTCTGAGGTAAATGGACCAAGAACAAAGGAGAGACACCTGTAAGAGCTACAGCTGCCCTTTAGCAGACGGTAAGTAAACAAGGATTGCTATTCTCAATCCCTGAGGAACTCGATCTTGCCAACCACCAGAATAAGCTAAGAAATAGACTTTTTCCCAGAGGTTTTTGATAGGAATTCAGTGCACTGACATTGTTATTTCAGTGTTGTGACTTTGAGCACAGAATTAAGTGAATCAGAGACAACTAGTAGGGCTTTTCAGCAAGATAACATATTTTATGTTGTTTAAAACTGTGAAAGTTTTGGTAATTTGTCATTGCAGCAATATAAAACTAGTACACATTGTAAACTGTCATGAATCAACATCTGATGATTCTGTGGAATGACAGTCAATCTCTCAGTACTACTGAATGTCTAGTATACTATATTTAAAGTTAGGACAGTAAAACTATACACTGAAATATTTCATTTCCTAAGTCATTGCATTTTCCATATTGTTGAATTTTATGAAAGTATAAGCTAACCTAAAATATTTTATGTTTCGGTTAATTGAATGCAAGTTTTTAATTAAAGAACCCTTAGTGAGGTTTATTGCATTACTAAATTCTTCTTCGACATTACCAAAATTACACTTACACTTTGTATTTGTTGTAATGAATATGCAAAAATTAAGTTGAAAAATTAATAGGGACTCATTTTTGTGAAAACAGCTTAGAAAAATAATGAGCATTACAACCACAGTGGAGGAAAGTAAATCTGATTTAGTCGGATTTACTTTTGCTAGACAAAAGTCTGTTCAGAACTATATTATGTAGAAAAGTGTTCCAAACATCTGTGTATGATATTATTTAATAATAGAAAATAAAGAAAATAATTTTACTCAATGGTTTGGTAAAGGATTTTTTTTCTGGTAAGAAATACAGCATTAGGTGAAATAGCATTTAGGCTTTTGCTTTAACCAGATACACCATATTAAAATGTATATTGTATTTGTATTTTATATATGATGATTTTCTTGTGTGCTTTTTATGAAACACTCTATAGTTTGAATTATTTTCTGCTTTAGGAAGTAACCACCTATGGGCTAGGATGTGGCCCAGTATTAGAGTGCTTCCCTGGTCTGTGCACATCCTGGGCACCTTGAAATGTTGAATGGGATAGAAAAAGGGCCCAGCCCTTCCACTGCTGCATTTGTACCTCTATGACCACACTCGATCTGGTGGGATAAATTTTGACATTGCAGGCGTAGCGAGACGAGTTCAACCCTAATATGATACTATTATGTTTAAGGGAAGGAGTTTTTCCTAAATTAAAGAAAGTTTTTTGGATTTTTGGTTCTTGTGTTTTCTTTTTTTTTTTTTTTTTTTCTTCTGTTGTTGAGAGGATCAACTGTCTGACTAAATTTGCATGTCTGTATATGGGTCCATACATCTACAATTCGAAGATATCAATGGATAAAGCAACAACAAGCAACAACTACTGTTGAGACCATATCACCTTGTCTATAGATTAGTTGTGATTGTACTATTTTCTATGATAATGGGTGTCTGTTTGTCAATATGTTTTTGTACTTTTATGTTTCTAAAATAAAAAATAAATAAATAAAGGTAATCAAGTATGCTGTGATCAAGTATATTAAAAAGGGGTTTCAAATAAAAAAAAAGTTTGATTTTTAAACCACATAAACAAAATTTCAAAATCTATAATTTCTATCCAAAATTATCGGGAATTTCTATCCAAAATCCTCAGGAAAACATATAGATTATGTGCATTTTAACACCATCAGCAGAACCTGGATATCACTCAATTATGAACCATTATTTGAAAGCAAAAAAATAGGAAAGGAATCGAGAAAATGTACATGACGCTTTTGTAAATAAGAAGGGGAAGAGTGAGCAAAGGGAGGGAAGGAGGCTGGGAGAGAAAGGAAGAAGCAAGATATATCTAAATTCCCTATGACGAATGTGATCAATACGTATCTCTAAAATACTCCAATAAGCACAGTAAGACATAAATCCTCACACAATGACATAAATAAAGGTCATAAATAGCTTCCATTCTGTTCAAGTTTTAATGCCAAATAAATTTGCACTAAATTTCCAGAAACAAAAACAAAATTTCTGAGCTTGTTAATTTTCCATTTGGTGGTTATGCAATTGGGAATCTGTGCTCCTGAGCTGGCTTTTGCAGGAGCACAATATTTCCCTTTACTTTTTCTTCTCTTGACTAACTTTCAAAGACAGATCACCACTTTGTTTTGGTTTTCTTTTTTTTTTCTGATATGGGGCAAAAGAGAAAAATAGAGTAGAATCTATGCTGCTTGGATCACATTACTAAGCAAGTCTAACCTCCTTCACTTTTTTTTATTTTTTATTTTTTTTATTTTAGAAACATAAAAGTACAAAAACATATTGACAAACAGACACCCATCATCATAGAAAATAGTACAATCACAACTAATCTATAGACAAGGTGATATGGTCTCAACAGTAGTTGTTGCTTTATCCATTGATATCTTCGAATTGTAGATGTATGGACCCATATACAGACATGCAAATTTAGTCAGAC
>PVLD010030912.1:0-16322 GCA_004027595.1 Dinomys branickii
CCCTACTATCTTATCTATAATTTGGTATTTCCTTTAATGTTTTTGTGTTAACTAATGTGAAGATAACTATGTAATACAACATCCAGTTCTAATTCCCTACTATATTCTGTATAACTTTGTATTTTCTGTATTGTTTATGGCTTTTCTGGTTCATATGTCTCCATTCTTTTGTCTTTAAAATAAAATTAAAAAAAGAAAAGAAAAAAACGATTAAGACTTCTGGCACCAGGTTACACATCAGACCAGTTAAATCTGGGGGTGGTTTTCTGGGCATCAGGAGTTTTTCATCAACCACACATTTAGTGTCTGAGCACCTCAGGTGACACCCAAGAGGTGATGCACGACTCTTGTTCTCCAGACCTAGTAGCAAAGTGAAGAGGAGGAGGAGAGGAAGGAAGGAGAGAAGAAAGGGAGGGTGAAGAGAAAGGGGAGGAGGAGGAGAAGAAGGCGAAGAGGACGAGGATAGAAAGGAAAGACAGCCCGCCCGTGGGTGCCCTCCCTTGGCCCTGTGCAAGCCCAGCCCTCCTCTGGGCGCCTCACCAGAGCCCTCACCCACAGAACACAGTAAGACGGCCCTTTCGCCACTCCATACTCTCAAACCATTTTTGCACATGTTCAGGAGCCTGTCCTGCTCTGCCCAGAAAGCCCCATCATGCGGGCAGTAAATTCACTCAAACCCATCTGAGGCACGTGTAGGGCCAGCAGCCTCGTATTCAAATTTAATTTGGATCAGGGACCCGCCCTTAGGCGCCCACACCTGCCCCTGCCAGGCAACTACAAGGCATTCTCTTTTTACAGGTGAGGAAACTGGAACTCAGAGAAGTTTTTCTCCGTTCATTCAACACGGAGTAGTGGGAATACACTGCTACAGCAGTGTGGGGTAACACAGTTGGCGGGCTCTTTGGCACGCCTGGCAACGTGTTGTTGTTGTTCTGGGGAATGAATGCAGGGCCTGCTAGGCAAACACTGTACAACTGAGCTACACCCCCAGCCCCATATCAACATTTTTAAATGAATCTAATTTCCCTGTTCTTCACTAACTCATTTAGGGATATGTACATACAGAGACAGGTGTGGCCACACAGCTAAAGAGGGAGAGGGTCCCTCACTTTCTTCTTCTCTTAAATCAAGTGGGCTGGGGGTATAGCTCAGTGGAATAAGCACCGGCCTAGCAAGTGCAAGATCTTGAGTTTGATCCCTGGTATCATCTAAAAAAAAAAAAAATTGCTAGAAAGGATACCCCTGCCACCTTATCTGTAGTTTGGTTTTTGTACTGTTCTTGTGCTACTGTATGTTTGTTAGTGTTTTTGTTCTTTTACTTAAAAAAAAATAAAATAAATCAAGGGTATTCTCTTTCTATACAGATCTTTGTAGAAAATTGGGATAATGTAGAAAGTGAGGAAGAAAAACACTGACTCCGTCCCACGCTCAGGCTTAAGCCAACCTCATAGCTGCTGAGCAGCTTCCCCCTTGCAGAGCAACGCTGCCCCCTGTGGGTGTGGGCCTTTAAAACCCATTCATTATTTTAAGATTTTAATTTTTTAAAATATGCTTAATTTTTAAAACTAGGTAATGCACTTATGTGTTCAATACTTAAAAGGTCCTAAGTGGTATTTGGTGAAAACTGTCCTTTCTATTCCTGCTCCCCTCAAAGGCAACCACATTGGTCAGTTCTTTATAAGAGCCTTCCAGGGATATGTGACAGGCACCTGGAGTCAGTAAGTGACGGTTTCTTTTCCAGCTCCTACCTCTAAATAATGAATATTACTCCTAAAAAATTTAGAAAAGCAGAGGAAATATATGTCTACAGAAACTAACTCATTTCTGTATGATTTATAAAATCAGAGAGAATATGAATCCCCCAAATGGGAGGAATGATCAAGTTCTATCCATTCACTAGAAATCACTAAGACTTGTATAGCTAGATGGAACATCTGTCAGCTCTGTTTTGACACAATACTCAAAAGAAGACAGAGAAGGCTAAAAAATAAAAACAACTCAAAAATACAATGATATAACACAATGATAAACTTCAAAATAAAGGAAAAACACAATGATATAATAATGATGCTCTATTTATTCAGCTCAAACTAGAAAAGTGTATTTTTTTTCCAACAATAATCACCAGTTCTGAGTAGCATGTTATAAAGTGTAAATTGTGTCTGATTCGTAACGGGGCAAATCGACTCAAGCTTTTAAGTTAATTAACTTTAATTAATTTTCTTGTTAATTAAAATGTTTACCTCTTTTGACTCAGAAATTCCATTTTCATTATCTAAATATAGAATAATCTTTATGTAGAAAAAATGGTCATCATTATCTGCTAGTGAAAAAGACTAAGCTAAATGTCTAACCAAGACTTGGTGAGGCAAATAGCAATATACTTACTTAATAATATACAAAAGTCATTACGTTTGCAAAAATTGGGGGATATGTTTTTAATGCTAAAAGAAATTAAAAGTTGACTATACAATAAGATCACAAAACCCAAGCAGATACAAGACTAACACTGAATATCGGGGATGTCGTGACCCAGAATGTTTTCTTTCAAAATCCTTCCTTTTTCTTCTTTCTTTGTCTGTCTTTTTGAAAGAGGGTCTCACTGTGCAGTCCAGGCTGGCCTGGAGCTTACTTTGTAGCCCAGGCTGGCCTCAAACTCACAACGATCCTCCTGCCTCAGCCTCCAGTGAGTGTTGCAGGCATGCACCACCATGCCCTGCTTCAAAACCCTTCCTCAATAAACTCATTTATTTTATAAAATATTTTTAAAGAAATAAGCAGAAAATATAAACTATAAAAGCATGTGTATGAGTCTGACCAAGTAGAATTTAGATTTAAATCAAACAGCAAACCCCATGCCTTTCCTCTATTAGTCCACACAGTCATAGACCACATCATTAATGTAGACTAAACCTAGAAGCTTTTATGAAAACTGGATTGTCAAGCAAGGTGTAGGGGCACACATCTATAATCCCAGCACCCAGGAGCCTGAGGCTAGAGGATCACAGTGGGTTTGAGGCCAGCCTGGGCTCCCTAGTGGGTTCAAGGCCAGCCTGAACTGCACAGCGAGACCTTATCTCAAAAAAAAAGGAGCAGAATATTGGACTGTCAGTCCAGGCGTGTGGTACATGGCTATAATCCTAGCACTTAAGGCAGGAGGATCACTGCAAGTTCAAGTCCAGCCTGGGGTACATACTGAGCTCAAGGCCAGCCTGAACTACGTGGAGAGATTCCTTCTCAAGAAATAAAACAAATCCTGGACAGTCAGAGCATATTTGAATTCTACATTCATTCACACTCCCTTCACTACCACAGCTGTAGGCATTATAGTAAAAATATAGTGGTCTGAAAACCTAGATCTGAAAGTCTGATCATAAATGTTTCCTTTTGTTTTCCCTCAGTGGCCCTCAAAAACCAACAGGCCTAAAATTTTGTGTGAAGAGCTATACACACAGAGACACATGCTCTGTACTTCAAGAGAGTATAAGCTGATTTTCAAGGATACTTTTAACATACAAGATTTTGACTGTTCATCACTAGACAATCCTGGTGTGGTGGCACATGCCTGTAACCTCAGCACTCTGGAAGCTGAAGCAGAAATATCACTATGAGTTGGAGGCCAGGCTAAACTACATATGGAGACCGTCTCACCGGCCCCCCCAACACACACACATAAATCACTAGGAAATATGCAATTACATATTTTTCTTTTGTGTGACTATGCTTGTTATTTGCATAGTAAAAAGAAGAGCATCTAAGGCCTGCTGTGGAAGTACGTGCCTGTAATCCCATCACTCTGGGAGGTTGAGAGAAAAAAATCACAAGTTCAAGTCCCACCTAGGCAATTTAGCAATTTAGCGAGACACTAGCCTAGAATATAAAATTTAAACTGGGTGTGGGGGCGCATGCTTGTAATCCCAGAACTCAGCAGGCTGAGGCAGAAGGATCACTGTGAGTTCAAGGCCAACCTAGGCTAGATAAGTAAGTTTAAGGTCAGCCTGAAGGACACAGGGAGACCCTGTCTCAAAAAATAAAATAAAATAAAATTTTAAAAGGGCTGGGACTATAACTCAGTGCAAAGGCCCTAGGTTCAACCCCCAGTGCTGGGGCGGGGGGTGTTATATCAATACCTAGCAACCAGCTTCATTTCTGCTCAGCTTTTGCTCCACTTGGAATAGCCTTTGCCAACTGTCTGAAAAGAAATTCTTTTCTTTCTTTTTTAAACTGAGCTGAAATTCACTCAAGCAACAATTAAACATTTTCCTTCACCATTACAGGTCAATCACTATTTAGTGCATTCAATGTGCGTGGCCACCAACTCTCTAGTTTCAAAACTTTTCCGTCACCCTATAAAGTCGCCCTACATATGAGGCAGGATAGAAGAAATAAAGGCAAGTGGGCAAAGTTAAAATTGTCCTTTGCAGAAAACACACACACACACACACACACACCGGGACATCACACCCAGATCTTTTAAAATACTGCATGTCCATAAACTCACTTAGCTGATAAGGGACTGCAACCTGACCTGAAGATGAAAAAATAAATGTTTTTGGGCAAAACGTCTCAGATCACCCAACTTAAAGGATACCTCAGGGCTGGGAATGTAGCTCAGTGGAATAAGTGGCTGCCTGGCAAGTACAAGGTCCTGAGTTTGATCCCCAGCACCGCGAAGAGAAAAAAAAAAAAAGGATACTTCAAGAACATATACAAGAAAAAAAAAAGAAATACAAGAGGTAATTGAAAATACACTACATGTTTAAATTTAGAAATGTATTGTGGTAAAAAGACACATTGCCATTAATCTCCCTCAAAATATTCCCCCTCATCTGGGACACTTATCCCATCCTACTGGCCACTTTCTGGCGCAGCTATGGAAATCTTCCTTCCCGAGTGTCTTGACCAAGTGTGATGAAAACTGCCACTGAGCGCCAGCCAGTGGAAAGGCAGCTGGTAAAAACAGTAGGGGGCCTCCCCCAGCTTTTTCACCAGATCTAGCATCATGCAACTCCAGCTCTTCCCCAAAGTCAAAATGACCACGAAAGGTAAAGGTCTTGAATCAATCCAGGACATCAAGGCTGCCGCAAGCATGCAAGACACGAGAGAAGACTTCCAGAACTGCTTCAGAAAGTGCTAAGGACATGTTTATTCAAAGAGAATGTTTTGAGGTGGATTCATGCCAATGTCTTTTACTGACACATCGACTATAAACTGAACTTTCAAGACATCCTCACCTTCCACTCAGCACCATGGGAATTTGCTAAGATGACTTAGGAAACATGGAGAGCACTCAGGTTTGCAGTTTACTACACAGGACATTTATTATAAAGGATACAGATGAGCAGCCTGATGAAGAGCTGCATGGGATCAAGGGTGGCAAAGGGACTCAGAGCTTTTCCCTGCCCTCTCCAGGGGGTTCATCAACCTGGAAGCCCAACACACCTCACTGTTCAAGCTCAGAGCCTAAGCTCCAGCCACTCGCTGCATCCCAGAGGTGGTGGGTGAATACGGAAGTGCCACTGCTCCAAAACTGCTTCACCCTTCTAAAGGGGACGTTCCCATCACTCTCCACGGACCCCAGCCAAGGTCACCTCAGTAGCATCAACTTGTTACAAACAGGTCCACTATGAGTGACCAAAGTCACTCCCAAGAAATCCCAAGTTTTAGATGCTTTGTGAGAAGAACCAGGGACAGAGGCTAAATGTATTCCATATACCATAAAAAATACTCAGGAGTGGAACTCTTTGCTAACAGTGACCTTAGCTTTCAGGAAGCGCCAAGCTGCTTTCCTTCTCTGCTACACTAGTCTACATGCTCACCGGCACTGCCTGAGGGTTCCCATTTCTCTGTATTTCCAAGTTATTTTCAGTGGATTTTAGTTATCCTGGTGCAGTGATGGTAAACCATTTATACAATTATTTAGGTATCTGTACCATCCTAAAAATATCTAAGTAACTGTATTCTTCTGGTTGCTGTCCTAAGTGGAATTCTTTTGCCTTTCCAGATTGTCTTATGCTGGCATATGATTTTTGCCATCTTTTATCCTATTTTACTAAATTCATCAGCTCTAACAGCTTTCTTGTGAATTTTTTATGCATAATTCATTTTACTTTTTCCTATTCAACCTTTTCAAACTGCTCTCGCCAGCACTTTCTATACAATGGGGATCCTTGCTCCATCTTCAAGGAAAAGCTTTCAGTCTGTTGGTTTTTACTTTTTTTGTGTGGTACTAAGGATCGAACCCAGGGCCTTTCATCTTCTCTTTGAGCTATATCCTCAGCTTTTTGAGACGGGGTTTAAATCATTAAGTTGCCTGGGCTGGAGCCAAACATAGTCTTCCTGTCTCAGCCTCCCTGAGCACTGGGACACAGACATGTGCCACCATGGTCAGCTAGTCTTTCACTATTTTGATGTTAACTCTACATAGATCTTTTCATAAATCCCTCTGTTCGTAACACTGCCTACTAATTCCGTCTTCCTCTCGATGAGAATGCTGAAATCTTGTAAGGACCTTGCCTGCGTTATTGAAATTATCTTCTAGCTCCTCTGCATTTTTTTGGGTTTTTTTTTTTTTTTGGTACCAGGCATTGAACTCACAACCTTGTGCTTGCCATGCAGGTGCTTATGCCACTGCGCTATATCCCTGGCCCAAAAATCAGCCAGGTTAAGTGAGTTTTTTTGTTTGCTTTTTTTGGTACTGGGCATCAAACTCAGGAACTTATGCTTGCCAGGCAGGCGCTTGTGCCACTGAGCTATATCCCCATCCCCTTTCCTGCTCCTCTGTTACTCATGTGTCCAAATGACTGTTGAACCCTGTTATAGTCCTGAAGGCACCCAGCAACACTGCAGTGATACGCCGTTTTTCCATTAACACCTCCTTTGCTAAAAATGCAAAACGCTCTTTCCCCTGTACAGTAATTTCCATGTTCACCTTTTCTTTTTAGTATCAGAAATTGAACTCAGGACTTTGCACCCATCCACCTTATTTCTCCAGCCCAGAGTACTGCTCAGTGACAGTGTTCAATTACACACTCTGGATGAAAAAAAAATCAGGTATCACACATTTCAAAAATAGTATTTAATTATGTGTGACCCTGGGAGAAAGGGATACTGAACTTCCTCGACAGTTTTCATTTTTCGCATTTGTTTCCTAAAGCACTGCCAGAGGCGCTATCCAGATGAGTGCCTTCCCAATTGGATATACCAATTCACACCCCTGACCGAGAGCATGTAAATGTTTACTTTAACAAGCGGGAGTTTGATGAGGGAAATGTCTCATTATAGCTCCATTTAGTAAATCTTAGTATATGAGAAGTGAAGTATTTCACAGGGAAGCAGCTAAAATTAGGGCCAGTTTTTCAAGGCAACCCTTCTTGACTATTAAGCACCAAATATATCAAAGTTTTTCTAAAATAAATGGATACATCAGGTGCATTTATAATATTCTCTTAAAAGAGTTTATTATAAACCAGTTTCATGGGCCACAAGGAAATAAAAGGACTATGTACAGCCTCACAGGAAACAGGCAGGGAGCAGAGGAGGGTCAAGATGAGTCTAGGGCCTTGGTGGGCGCATTCCCGGGGGAGGGGGCCCTGTAAGGGAAACCAGACAATCCGGTGAGACTCCGCGAACAACAGCGTAACAAACAAACAGGTCTGTGGCAACGTGGTCCTGGGGAATCGGACCCACGCTTCTGTGGAGCTACTTCCGTAACTCTGGCCAAGGTCAAAGAAGGCCTGAAGAGTAAGAGTAAGAAGTTTAGTCAGTGCCTGATCTGCAATTCAAATGCCCATCCCGCCCAACCTCCCAAGCCCACAGTTATCAAGTAATCAAGGGACTTCCCTAGGGCTGCTGGGTTCCTACACCTGGAAAACCCAACTAGAAAAACAAGGGTCACTATAGCTGACTACAGCTTGCTGGAAAAAATGGCTTAGAGGATGCCAAGCACTCTCTGGGCCTATTTTCTTATCTATATGGGTGCCGTCTCAACGTTTCTCAGACTGGAGTCACAAAGGCATACGTAACAGACAGTATTGCTAAGCCCAGAGCACCTATTCATCACTAGACACTACCAAACCCAGGACATAAGACAATCTCACATCCTCTATTGGGGACCCTAAGAATGCATTCTTTCTCAGTGCCTAATGGCACTAACAACTACACTGGAATTCATTTCCCTAACCTTAAAGCCCAAAAGCCAAGAGGCTGGGGTCTAATAAATCCAATCTTCCCTCTATTTCCCATCCCTCTAGGGCCTAGGGAAGGAACCCCAAGTCACTCCAGCAGGAACTTACCTCGCATACCTGGGGGAGGGGGCCGCATCCCTGGAGGGGGCATGCCCATCGGAGTCCCTCGTCCAGGAGGGATCCCCATTGGGGGCCCCATGGGTGGTCGCATGCCAGGAGGAGGGCCCATCATTCCTGAAAGAGAAAGACCCCAAGAATATAGCTCAAGTGCCTGTCTTGAAAAGGTAGCAGAAAACATATAAAGCTGTCCATCAAGCCATATGAACCATTCCACCCTCTCGGCCTCTGCTAACAAAGTGGCACTTGAGACAAAGAGCCAGGACTCCCAGTGAATGGCTCTTGTTCAGCTAGTTTTAAGCCGGATCTCAGAGTAATCCTGCTTCATTGTACAGATGCATCATCGGTTTCAGTCAAGGTACTATCTCATCATGAATCCAGCTACAGGATCTCGCACCAGTGGCTCCTGGTCTCTTATGAGCTCCTCACCTGGAGGGGGTGCCCCTCGGCCCATAGGTGGAGGAGGACCCCCACGGCCGGGTGGGTACTGGGTCGGGGCCCCTGCGATACTAGCTGTGGCAGCAGCCGCAGCAGCTGCAACAGTGCCTCTTCCTTGTGGGGTCATCACCTAAAAGGACACAAGAAGGAAGGAAGCGAGAACAGTACAGTGCAATGCAGCTTCCCATTCCCCAGCCTCCGCAACTCGGTAAAATAGCAGATACCAAATTCCCTAAAGCATAACTCATGGAACTCATGGCATCAGACTTTCTACCCAAAACCAAAGGTCAGGAAAGGTCAAATGGGAATGTCCAGTTCCCGTCCACCTTCTAGGCCTGAGTTTACCTTCTAGGCCTGAATTGGGAAAGGTACCCAATTCCATTTAGGGAAGGCATCTGCATTTTCAAGTAAAACCTGATGATAGGTTTCAAGAAAGTACATTTAATGTTGCCACAGAAACATCTTACTCAAATGCAGTTGGCAAAATCCCTTTTGTGCATCGCTTCACTTTAACAGAAATGAACAGCCTGATAATCATGGACTGGTCATTCTGGACTCCTCCCCAAATTGCGGACCAAAAGATGATCGATGATCCCCTTCTACCGACTCCTCACCTGTTGGGATGGCCCACCAACCCCACGGACTGGCCCAGCAAGTCCTGCAGGAGCCTGTGGCATGGGAACACCAGCCGGGATGCCTCTACCCGCAGCCCTACCGATTCCTGGGCCCCCAGCAGCTCCAGCAAGTGGCACTCGGGCAATGCCAGTCTGAAAAATAAAGAAACAAGCTAATATACTCAGTGACCTAGAGAATCAGAAATATACTTTGAAATATCATTGCCAAGAGAGCCCCTCAACCTTAAAATGCATCAGAACACCTTGTAAAACTACCTGCCCCTACATGCTAACATCATTCCTACCCCCTCCAAGAATGGTCATAGGTCACCTCCAAAGCAAGCTAGAAATTAAGTCTAGAGAACTATGTCACAACTCAACTACCTATATGCACAATGAACATTAAACTAATACCAAAGGCCAAGGTTCCATTCAGAAGGGTTCTGCAGAAACAGAACTTGATTTGGCAATGAAGGAACATGATATCCATTTCCAACTAAGCCTCACCTGCGAGGTGCCCATGGGCAAATAATCACACAATGCTGGGACTTAGTCCCCTTATCGGTAAATGAGAACATAATAAAACTAGCAAATGCTACTGGAAGGGTGTACTAAGCATTATGAAGATGTACATATACTTTGAACCAAAAAATACGGCAACATCTCTTACAGACATTTATAACTAAAAATGTTTTAAGAGCCAAAAAAGGAATAATGACTGGGACAAACTACTTTCACTGGAGGGATAACTGTAGGTCATTAGCATGACATACAACATGAGGAACTGAGAAAAATGTTTATAACGTTAAGTGAAAAAGCAGAGTAAAATGTAAGATGCACGTCATGTGTTAAGTACAAAAAACAAACGTTGGATAAAAAATAGGCAAAATTAGTCTTTTAATTAACAATTTCTCAAAATGAAAAAAGGGGAAACAAACGTGATTAGACTCTCTCCAGCTTGCTCTATTTATAAACTTAGCTTGGTGTTTACAGAACCACAATTGTCTGGGCTCAAATGTCATTGTTACCACTTAGTTGTGACATGTTAGGCAAGTTACTAAACTCCAGTTTGTTTACCTGTAAAGTAAGGATAATTTATCTCAAAAGATAATTACAGGGCTTTAAAAGATACTGACATACTTGGTACACAGCAAATGCTCAACTTGACAAACTGTTATGACTGTAACTGGTACAAAATAAAATGTGTATGTATTCCATTGTTGGGAGTAATGAAATTTTAGGTTCCACCTAAACTTTGCCATCACACTAAGAACTGTCGCAGCCAGCTTCAGGTGCCTCTCCACTGACTCTGTATCAACTGAGGAAAAAAAGAATTTTAAATCCAGAAAAACCCAAATCCTACTCCATTTCTTAGTCCTTAACTTTCCACTTGCTACCTATAAAAGGGGGTAAACTCCGAGGACTCCTGTAAGAAAGGCAATGAAACGCACAGAATCTAACACAGCCTAGCTCATGTGAGTTTCCCTTCCACACGCTTCCTCCTCAGACTCACATCTTTGGGAGGAGGTCCTTCCACCGTCATCGAGACCAGGTTCTCCCCTCGCAGCAGCACCAGACCGAGGACTCGCTTCTCTTCCCTTTCTGCTTGCTTTGAGTTCTTTGGCCTAAAGCAGGTTTGGAAGGAACAAAAAGAGCAAGGATTAGAGAAGATGGGTAAAGTTCGAGCTCACCCGCTTAGGTGTCTCTAAGGCTTGCTTTGTACTCTCTCCTGACAAATGTACAGCAACTTTCCCGAGACAGGTCCTCTGGACAGTCTCCACAGGCTCGGTGCATGACCCCTTAGGCAGCTATCTACCTGCCCCTACCAACCCCACAGGATGTGCAGACCAAGAAACAGGAAGCCCTGCTCTGGCTCAGATGCTCTCCTACAGCCAGCTATAAAGATGTTTCCTTCAGCCAAGCCTCCAATCCGTCCAGGGGCAGCCACCACTCCCCAGGCCAAGCGACTCCCACCCAGCCCCTTCCATCCAGTGCCTTCCAGGACCAACTCACCCTCACCAGCCTCAACTCTTCTGTCTCACCCCACTTCAGAAATAAAAGAAATGATCAAGGACAAGCTAAGAGAAGCTTCACACAGATAGACAATGAACTGCTTCCATCTGTTCCTCAAAAGCACAGAAACAAACCCCCGAACAGCAAAACTAAGGGAAAATAACTGCAACAGTGCAGGGGAAGGGTGCAAGACGGGCGGCAAAAGCCTGGGTCCTCAAACTAAAACACAGAAACATTCTAATGTTTTAAAAAAACTTGAAAGATTCTACTTTGATGATATTTTATATTCTATTAATTGGTTTTCTATGGATAGACTTCTATCTTTTCAGCTCACATTTTCTTATTTTTAAGAAATAACCATGTCATAATAAGGGCGAAAATGTTTATAATTATTTCAATTTTTTCCCACGGACTTAAACTTTTTCCAATAAACATCTCAATCACAATAAAAATCAGTTTCATTTAAAAAACAGAAGGGAACCATTTGGAATAGTTCCACACTGATCTGCTGGCCCCTAATACCTACTAAGCACTCAGACTTTTTTTAATCCTATATTTCTTGGCCTGAGACCACGAAAGAAAACAAGCTCCTTAAAAAAAAAAAACTAAGGAAATTCACATTCAGTGACAACATAATACAGAAACTGCACAGGACAGAAAGTATAGGTATGACCACAAAGTCACATAACCTCTTCGGGCCTCAAGGTCTCTTAAATGTAAAATAGGATGAAAAGCTAGACTATTTCATTTTGTATGATCCATGACACTTAAAGGAGTTAGCCAGGAATTCATAGAATTGTATCGAAGCAGAAAACATCTCCAATGTTTCTAAAATGCCAACAAAAATCACCGGCCCCAAATCAACATGGGGAGCAGAGCACTTTCAGAGGCTTCTGAAAGCAGTTTCAGACTAGGCTGCATTGGGAGAGCCCTTTAGGATACAGCTTTACAAATAGGCAATGAGGCCAGAAAATCAAGCTCTCCCCCCTCACACCTGTGGGGAGAACGTAAACACCCTTTACCCAGGTACCTAGGGCCATGCAAACTCAAAGAAACAAAAAGCCTAACAGCCCTCCTCACAACTTTGACTTCGCTAGAACTGGAGAGGCTCGCTGCTCAAAGTAAGATTTTTCAGTGTCCACTGTCCCCACTTATGTGGCCCTGGAAAGCAGAACAGAGGAGCGACTAGCTGCATCACCTTTGCCGCTGCCCACCCCTCAGCCCCTGCTCCAGAACCCCCGCAGCCCTCCTCACTTGATCTTCCTGAACTCATCACAGTCGCAGAGGATCAAGTTCATGTGCTTGTCGAAAGCCTTGAAGGTGCCAATGAAGATCCGGCCATCCTGCAGGATGCACCTCATCCTGTAGTCAATGTGCTGCAGCATCTTGCTGCTCTTGCCCACCGTCTGCAAGAAGGCAGCAAGGATGAGCCTCGGTTCTTCTGAATCGACAAACCCTTGGACCCACCCTACAGTTTCCCACTATGGCCTTATTTTCCATGTGTCTTTTTCACAGAGCTAAGGGTTTTAGCACAAGGTTTCTCTTTTCCTGAGAAGTCTCCCATGTCACCCTATTTCAGCCCAATACTCTGCTATTCTTCTTTCCTTTAAATATCAACCTTTCTCAGATAGGCATGGTGGTACACACCTGTAATCCTAGCACTTAGCGTGGCTGAGGCAGGAGGATCATAAATTCAAGCCCTGCCTAGGCAACTTAGTGAGACCCTGTCTCAAAAGGAAAAATAAAAAACCTATGGATATAATCCCAGCACTTAGGGAGGCTAAAGCACAAGGATCGCAAGTTCAAATTCTACTTGGACAAATCAGCAAGCCCTTGTCTCAAAAAATAAAAAGGGATGGGGATGTAGGTCCCCGGTTCAAACACCCGTTGGTTCAATCCCCAGTATGGGGGACAGGGTTTGAGGATGTAGCTCAGTGTGAAAGCCCAGGATTCAATCCTCAGGAACATCCAAAAAAAAAAAAACTTTCTCATATTACAACTGCCTTTATGTTATATCTGTTTCAGGGAGGAGTGTGAGGTATCATCAATTAATCAAATACTTATCCTAGAGAGTAAATCGCCAGCTGCTGTGAGTATAGGTGTGACTCAAGGGCTATGGGGTATCCAAATCTCATTTAATAAATAATAACGGGCTCGCCGGGGCTGGCACTAAAATCCAATCAAGGAGAAGCTTATTACTTGAAGTTGTCATCTTGCAAATGAGGAGACTGGAATCTCCAGATCAAGGATTTGTTACTGTGTTGCCAAGTTTCAGAGGTAAACTTCTGGTGCCCAGGGTGCTATATATTAACAGTGTTCTTAACACAACACTCCGACTTTATATCTGGCTTCCAGTGTGGGTTTGCTAAAATAAAGACACCATACAGACATCACCACCAGGTGCCTCCTTTAGAAACACCATCTGACATCTGATCCATGCAACCAGCCAGCCAGGGTCTGACAGGTGTAGGCCAGTCCTAACTCAAGTACCTTCCCCATACCACCCACTGTGCCTCTTCACCGTTCTGAGCTTGAAGGAGACGTGGCTCTCCCCAGGATACTGCCTACCACATTGTGTGGTTCTGCTCCCCTTAGTGATCTTTTTTTTTTTTTTAAGACAGGAGGGTCGCACTGTATAGTTTACACCAGCCTCAAACTCACTATGTAGCCCAGGCTGGTTTCCAACTCAGAGCAATCCTCCTGCCTCAACACTCCCAGTGCTAGAATTACAGACATGCACCGCTCCTGGTAGAGTGATTTTTGGATCCTGTAAAGGGGCTTCTATCCACAGGATCTAAACCTTTGGGGCACCATTCATTCCCTTCCCTTGTAATGTTTAGACTGACTGGATGTTCCGCCGTTCTCGTTAGCACTGTTCAAATCATTTAATACTCAACACCGGACCCATTATTATTTCTATTTTACAGATGAAGCCACTGAACCTGGAAGAATTAAGGCATTCTGTGACATGTCTCAGCAGCTGGAAAGCCGTGCTGGAAACAGTCAATCTTTCAGTATTCTATGAGGCTTCCCTGCTTCCAGTCTTACCCACTAATTAACAGTGAAAGAGATCTTTCTAAGCCCAAATGGGTTCAAGTCCTTCTGCTAGTTAAAATCCTTCAATGGTAAGTCTCATCGCCAACATGACAAAGTAGCAGGCAAAGCCCGCAGTAACCAGGTTCCTGCCGGTCCTTCCCGTGTCATCTTCTACCTCTTCCTTCCCCCGTACCAGTTTCATGCTACTCCTCCAACTTGTTTGCCCTTGAGTTTTCCAGCTCCTACTTTTGCTTGGAAAACCCGCAATTATTAGGCACCTCTCAGGAACCACCAATTCAAAGTATTCTTACACCACCTCCCTCTCTTTGGCCCAGTTCCACACTGAATTACAGTATCCGTGTGCCCAATTAGAAAACTAAACTCTCAGTGCCGCAAAAAAAAAAAAGAAAACTAAACTCGTTAAATATATAAAACTTCATTATGTAGTAGTCCCAGCGCCTGAGAACTGTTACATACACAAACACTAAAACTGCTTCACAAATGAGCGAACTCCTCTGCTATCACCCTCCTGCTCCCCCGTCCCATCCACTGACCCAACAGGACTCTAGTTTCGGACATAAACCTTCCGCAACTTCTTGGACTCTCACCCCCATCACCAGTCTGAACCTTATAACGGGTTGTCTCTCCCCTAACCCCCGCCCAGGCTGTGTAGTTCTGCTCCGAAATCCCGGATATTCACTCAGGAAATATACTTAACGCGTCCCGGATCCCAAGCATCACAGCTACGGCTAGAGCGGTGTGGAGAACCACGGCTCCAACTACGCCACCACCGAGGGACCCAGCCCTCCCTTTTTCCCTCTATCCCGCCAGGCGATCAAGGTCCTGGTATTTGAAGCAGGAAGCAAGTAGCCGCGGCCAGGGCCTTCACCTTCTCAACTGGCTCCAATCCACGGCTTCTTTCCCCATCCGCCTCGGCCCCCAAAGCACAGCAGACTCGGGAGTTCCAGTACCACTGGTCCTCGATTTCTTACCATGTTGGCGGTTTTGATGATTCGGATTCGAGCCGGATTCGCCTCTTCAGAGGCCTAGAAAGCCAGGAACCCCTTTCCCGCCCCTGCTACCGGAAATTGAGCCGCCAGGCAAAGAAGGTCGGGCAGAACGCTACTTCCGGTCCCGGCCCTGAGCCCTTTAGTTCCGGCCTTGAGCCCTTGAATTTCGGCTCTAGAACGGAGTTGATTTAGGTTAAAGCGGGGTTTGGTTTTGTGAGGCAACGTTAATATCAGCATTGACGTTCTCAGAGTCTTACTTAGCACGCTCTTTTGGACACACACTTCCTAGATCCGTCCTTCCTGTGGCGGCTGGTGTCACGTCGTTCCTCTTCCCCCGAATAATAATACTACATCCTCCTTTCCTGCAGCTTTTCTCAAGCAGTTCAGGAATCCCTTTTAAAAATGTCTTGAGTTGTGCTGTTGTGGCTGCCCCGATATCCTGAATCGATTGAAAATCTTTACCTTTCATTGTAATTTTTACTTTGGGGCAGAGCCAGAAGTTTCATGGTGCCAGATCCAGAGAATAAAAGTGGCTGAGGACTCCCTAAGGTTATTACAAGCTTGCCCTCCCATTGGATGTCACTTGCTGTATTTTTCCTCAGACCTTGTAAGACCTTGTCAGATACAAAAGAGGACTTCTAGGACTGCTTCAGAAAGTGACAAGAACGAAGGATACGTGTGTTCAGAGTGAGGAGAAGTATTTTGAGGGAGATTAATGGGAAGTACCTGATAATTTTTTTCAATTTAAACATTCGGGCCGGGCGTGGTGGCGCACGCCTGTAATCCCAGCATAATCCCAGCACTTGGGAGGCTGAGACAGGAGGATCGTTGCAAATTCAAGACCAGCCTAGACTAAGTAAGCTCAAGGCCAGCCTAAACTGCATAGCAAGACCTTGTCTCAAAAAGAC
>PVLD010030913.1:0-16321 GCA_004027595.1 Dinomys branickii
ATCCTCACATTCAAAACTTGTTCTGGGTGGGGTTGAGTTTTGAGACTGCGGTTTGTTCCTCTGTTTTCCCATTTTTGGGTATCAGATTCAAAATGTGGAGCTACAAATTCCACAGACAGTTCAGCAGGCAAAGGTCTGCTGCAGAGGCTGCTCCAATGGTTACTTCTCTTTGGGAGAATGTCCCTTAAGCTGTCTGCTGCGATTTCTGCTTCTACTCCCTACCCCAAGACCTGGCCGGGGCGAATAAACAGCTCGCCACCCCAGGATTCTTGCAGATAGGCCACTCAGGTGTTCCTCCCTGGGTGGAGCTCCTTCCCCCCTCACAAAACCCGTTGGGGCACCTAAGTAGGTCTTCCCATCCGGGAGATCCCACAGTCCTTAAAGCTGCTTTGATGTCTCTCGCTGGGCTGAGCTTCTTCCCGATTCAGGAAAAACCGGTTAGAGCGTGCACTGAACTCACCCTGTGATCGTGCAGACAGGAGTGCCGTTCAGATGTTTTTCCCTGGATGGAGATTTTCCCCAACTCAGAAATCCCGCCGGCCGCTTGCTGTTGCTCCAGTTCGCACAGCGCTGGCTGCGGGGGTGGGGTTCTGAGCGGGATCCCGGAGCGCTGCCTGGTTTGGCACAGTTTGTCCGAGTAGCGCGTTCTCTGTCGGGTTCAGGAGCTGAAGCCGTTCTTCCCTCCGCACTCGCTCTCTCGGCTGGTCGTCTTCTTCCCGGAAGTCCTCATTTCTGTCTTCATATTGCTATATTTCATTGTTTGGGTGGTAATCCTCTGGGAGGTTCTCTCGCTGCTGCCTACCCGGTCGCCATCTTATGTTTTTTGTTTTTGAAATGGGAAGATCACCATCATCTCACTCTTGAGCCATAAAAATCTATCTTTCCTGCTCTCAGCAGTATTCCCATCCTACCTGTCAGCTCTTTAGAATCAAGAAGCAGAGGCTGGGGGTACAGCTCAGTGGTACAGTGCATGCCGAGCAGGTACACAGTCCCAGGTCCCGTCCCCAGTACGCTCCGCCCAAGCATCCTTAAGCTTTACCTTTTCCTTCAGCTCCCAATAGGTGAGTCCCTTCCTGACTTCACTTTTTTCTCTCTCTGTCCAGCCTGTAGAATATGGCATCTGAATAAACCATATTCTCTCAAATATCTTCTCTTTATCTCACCCCATTATACGTATCCAGGAACTGATCTTGGGTAGGTCATGATCTTGGGCATCTGACAGGAGCACACATGAAAACGTCCACAAGGACAACCGCAGGAAACTCAGAGTCTAAATCCCACTAAACACACTACAGAGACAGAGGGAGCAATTTCTGCAGAACGTCTGAGATTACACAGTGCTTAATGAATAGGAAGATTTGCTACCCATAAAGATGTCATTTGGAGCCATTGTCAATTCCGTTCAAATCCTAAAAGGGGCTTTGTGGTACTTGATTTTCTGATTTTATAATTTGTGTGAATGTGGGAAGGCTCAAGAATAACCGGGACCCTTGCGGAAAAAGAACAGGGAATGGATGGCTTGCCCTCTGAGATATTATGACTTATTAGGAACCTCACTAATTAAGACCTGTGGCACAGGTACAGCAACAGGCAAACTGACCAATGATGGAACAAACGTAATAATAAACCAGGAAATTTTATATAGGACAGAGGTGATATGTCTGATCAACTGAGGAAAAGCGTGTTGGATCATTGAAGATGAAAAGATTCATAATCACTTAGAAAAAAACAACTGCGCTGGGATTGAGAACTTGGAAAGGACAAGGTTACAATTTAAAGATCTTAACTGGCTTTATTTACCGCCCCACAGTGGGACAACACCTCACTCCATAAAGCATTCTGATCAGCTCAGTAGACTGAGTTGGTAACATAGACAGAAAAAGGCTGATGGAAGCAGAAACAAAGAACAGAATACACTGGTCTATTTCAGGGCTTTTGGGGGTTTTTTTGGTAAGGCAGAAACCTGGAAATAGAACAACAGAAAATAACTGATTAATAAATATCAAGTTGTTTTCTCTATTACTTTTTGTAAGTATTAAAGCAGAGGAAACTTAATTATCATGGTGACTAAAGCCGACCTGTTTCAGAACTTGGCGATTACTTCTCCAGATTTCTCCAGTCAGTAACTATTTGGTTTGGGTTTGGGGCTGTGGAACTGTAGCGTGTGCAACTCTATTTGGGTTTGTTCTGTTGGGCCTGCTGCCAGAGTTCAGTCTAAACAATGGTGTTCCATGGATTTTAGTTAACAAACTTCAATGTCAAAAACAAAATGGGAATGCTTTTAGAAGGAAAAAAAGACATTCAGGCAGGGAAGAGTTTCTTAACCAAGAAACTTCTGGTCTTACTTCCCCCAAAAGCTAACAATAAAATAGTTTTTAAAATCATGTTAAATTGAAGAAATTTTGCCCTTTATGTATTGTAGTGTTGAGGTTTGAACACAGTTCTTCGCACATGCGAGCCAAGTGCTCTGCCATTGAGCTGCATATATACTCAATTATACTTTTTAAAAGAACAACTCATTAAGGTCTAAAATTCAGAGACTCTGTCACTGCCATAACAAAAAAATAACATCTTTGTTTTCACTAACGTCTCATTGAACTTGAGCATTTTATTCAGTCACGTATGTCAGTCAGCATTGGCAAACTGCCCTGGAAGTCAAATTCCACATTATTATAAATAAATTTCTATTTGCATACAATCACAGGTATTTGTTTACCATTGTTGGCATGCGCTGTCCCCTACCAGGGCAGAGATCCGAGCACTTGTAACATAAATTGTATTGCCAGAAAAAGCCTAAAATGGTTACCCTGCCCTCCTTTACAGAAATGTTTGGTGACCTCTGGTGTTCAAAGTGAAAAAGCTTATAAACTCCCTGAATTCGCAGGCCGTCGTTAATAGCAGCTGTCATTGCTTATGGAGCTATCTTTTGCATGTACTGAGAGCTCTAAAAACACCAATACATTCAAGCCTCATAATAATCCAACAAGACGTTGTATCTTCATTTTGTGTCTCGGCCTCCCAGAGGGCTGGGACTGTCGGTAGGTGCTACCACGCCACGCTCTTTGATCCCTCCATCTCTCCAGTGATGTATACTTTGGGAAGGAAAGCCTTCTCCTCACTGTAGGGAAACTTCCACAGTGGTTTATTGTTGGTATTCTTAAATATTAATGTTAGAGAATACTTATAGCAAAATGAATACCTCAAGAGTGTGATTTTCTGATTAATCAGCTAGATTTTAACCTGAGTATGTTGAAAATCTTTCTAAAATATTCTATATACTTTCCAATACAGCAATTGCTAAATACTAAACAAAAACCAAACCTGCATTAAATCTCTTAGAACTTTATGTTTTTATAGTATGAAGAATTTTAATTATGGATGCTTAGTTACCATTAATTTACATGATTTGAAAGTATGATGAAAATACTTGATACCAGTTATTATTTTCTTATGTGTGGCAAAATATTTGTTTTAATTTTTTAATTTTAAAGAAAATAAAAAAATTTAGAACATTAAAAACAATACAGAATTTCAAAACAAAATGATAGGAAATTAACAATGGTTGTTATATTACCGGTTGTTCTCTTCAAAGTAGCCGTTCAGGTGACCAAATATAGGAATGTAAAACTGATCAAAAACTTTATAACATTTTCATTCAACTCACCTTTTACAGAAATTACATTTTCTTACATTTATACAGTGTTTATGTCTTATAAAGAACTTGCACATAATTTACTCTGTCCCAACTACCTGTATCCACTACCACTTGTCCTAGTAAAACGCCTCCCCCTGCTAATCTCTGGCGGTGACACTGGGCTCTTCGCCTGCTATGAAAGCAGGTTTCAGAAGTGGAGAGCAGCCTATACGTTCATCAGCAAACAGGTGGATGAAGGAAAGGTGAGATTACACGGAGCACTACTCCGCCATGAAGAGAGATAAACTGGAGACATTTGTAAGAAAAAGGGTGCACCTTGAGACCATAATGGTAAGCGGAATACGTAAGACACACAACGTTAAATGTCACATGGTTTCTAAGAGAAGCCCAAATTATAAATGAAGAACAAAATAAGGAAGACGACAGGAAGCAGGAAGATACAGTAGTTCTTTCTCAAGTGGGAGGAGATCAGGAGATGGAGGAAGAGGAGGGAAAGCGGATGAGAAAGGCAGTTAGGATGTGTCCTGTACACGTTTCAACTCCCCGCAAGGAAAGTAAATATGATGTACTGCAAATATGTATTAATAAAAACCGAGTGGGCGTCCACCCTACGAATTCATGAGAGGGAGGGGCGCCAAAAAAAAAATGAAATAAAATTTAAAAAGTAAAAAGTCCAGAGCGACTCAGCTGTCCAGGAGACAGCACCACGAAAGTCCCACCAGCCTTCTGTGGGAACTAGACGCCGCCGCAAGGTGCCACGGCGGGGTGAGAGCGGGGCCGGTGCGGGCGACCTGTCCCTGAAGCTGGGAGACAAGGCGGTGGTCTACAAGCGCCAGGGGCTCCGCTGGCTCGGCCCCAGGGGCGACCCCTGCCCTGTCCGCTCCCGAAACCCGCATGTGTCTACCTCCACAGGGCTGAGCCGTAGCAGCTGAGTTCCAGCAGCAGCACGACCATGTGTGCGGCAGACATGGTACCAGGTCCTCGGCCCAAAGTCCTCGGCGCAGCGTCCTGGCCACGCGCACCGGCGAAGATGGCAACGGCCTGGAAGTTAGCTGGCGTGTGAAAATATAGGCCAGATTTTGGGGAAGGGGAGAGCAAAACCACTTCGAGAAAAACACAAGTTGGTCAAAAGGTGAATTTTTAAAAGTCACTGTATTTTTTAGCCCAAATATTCATGGGACCAATGAGTTCTCACCATCGACTTTATGCCCAACACTATCTCGGGCACTTCTGAATAAATAAGACTGTACTTGTTTACAGAGGGCTTATTTTGTAATAAGGCTGAGATGAATACATTACCATACACCATAATTTATGTTTACTAGTCGGTAGACCGAGTAATCTGAACGCTCCTAGGTCGTCAGCGCTCAGCAGTCTTACTTTGTAGTAGGTTCATAATGTGTGCTGACAGTGCATTGGCTAGAAATCGTAAAATATGATACTAAAGGGACTTTGGGGACATTAGAGAAGAGGACAGTTTATCCGTTGTGGAGACACTACATGCAAGGTGATTCTGTTCCGCCCCCGCCTTTTCTGGGTAGCAATTTGTATCAGAGCTAGACATCATCGTTAATTCGCATTGCAGTCGAAACAGTATTAAATCAGCATTTGGGGTACTCTGGAATATACTCACAGTGGAAGCTAAGAGAGGGGAGGGTATCAAGGCAGACTGCCAAAGCGCCAACCCGAGCTGCACTGCAGTAAGCTGATGGCCCGGCATGCTTGAGACCCTGGATTTGATCCCCAGCACTGCAAGAAGAAAGCAAACCCTATAACCGAGAGCATCTACTTACATTATATGATTGTGGGGGTTAAAAAAAACCCAGTGCATTCCACTACTGTTTCTGTATGTACTATATAAAATAGACTATTCACTCTCTCCGAGCCGCTGTCACTAACATGTAAAATGAAACAGGTTAGGGCTCTACTTGATCTCCGAATTTCCTGGTTCCACTTTTACTGCTTCAGTTTTGAGTTCGCCCTTTTTGATTCTTGTCACCATTTCTGCTCTTACTTCTAGAACTTTACTTTGCAATTCTGAACTTATACGGTCCCATTTTATCCCCTCTGTGTTTTCAAATTACCTTCTTTGTATATTGTACACTTTATCGCCTTTATTTAATAAAAATAAATGTTTTAAAAAACAAAAGAACGCTTTCAGTTCCTGAAACCTGCAGAGGGCACGTAACCAGCGCCAGATTACGTCGCTGCCACGCACAGCGTTGCATCCCGGGAAATGTAGTTCGACGCTCCTCACGTACCTATGTGCATATCAGGTTTGAAACCCATAGGAAGGGTGGGTAGGCGGGGCGTGACGTAGGGGTGTGGCGGGGAAAAGCGCGGCCTAAGCCCCGCCCCTTCCGCTCGCGGGACTCGCCTCAGAGTGCCAGGCGAGGCCACGGAAGGGGCGTGGCCTCAGCCCTTGGTGGCGGCCATTGCCGCCGCCACGGCTTTTCCGACGGGAGGTGCTGCCGAGGTCCGCCTGCGCGGGGCAGTCATGGTCCCGCTTTAAGCGCGGAGTCGGAGACGGGGCGGGGCCGGGCTGGAGGGGCGGGGCGCGCGGGGGCGGGGCCGGCCTCTGGCTTCTTCTTCCTCCGCATGTGGCTGGCGGCCGCGGAGCGTTTGAGTTCGCGCACAGTTCACCGCCTCTTCTCCTTCGGGCTTTCCGCGCCTCGCTGGAGTCATGTCGGTCGCCGAGACCAACCCGGCAGCATCTTCCCTGCCCAACGGTGACTGCGGCCGCGCCACGGCGCAGCCGGGGGGGAACCGGGTGACGGTGGTGCTGGGCGCGCAGTGGGGCGACGAAGGCAAAGGGAAGGTGGTGGATCTGCTGGCGCAGGACGC
This sequence comes from Dinomys branickii, assembly GCA_004027595.1. Taxonomy (NCBI): domain Eukaryota; kingdom Metazoa; phylum Chordata; class Mammalia; order Rodentia; family Dinomyidae; genus Dinomys; species Dinomys branickii. The sequence goes on from PVLD010030913.1 coordinate 6,500, forward strand.
CGACATCGTGTGTCGCTGCCAGGTGAGGCGGTGGGGCTCGGACGTGGCCCGGGCCCCGAACCCCGACCCGCCGCCCAGAGGAGTGTCACCTTGAGCCGCGGCTGCGAGCGAGGCGAGGTGGAGAAAGGGCGGGAGCTGGGGACCCCTGACCCGGAGCCCGGCCGGCTCGCCCAGGAGGACGTGCGGGCTGGCGCGGGGGCTGGAGATACGCGACGCCTGCGGAGTTCAGGTCTTGGCCTGGGGACCGGGGCCGGCCCGGGAGCGGGCGGGGCCGGCGGCGCCGCGGTGCGAGTGTGGGCAGCCACCGCCCGAGGCCTGGCTCCCCACCCTGGGCGCGGACCCGGCAGAGGACCCGGCGGGGCGGCAGTGGGCGCGATTCTCCCAAATTCCCTGGAATCCGGACTCGCCTGAGCCTCACCTGCGGGCCTGGGGCAAGCGGAGCTTTGCCGCCCCCTCTTTACTTTGTTGACGTCGGAACCCACTGCGGGGCTTTGGCACCGTCCAAGGGCTCTTTTTGTTTTTACTCCAAGTCCCCCATTAATATTAAGGGGAGATTATTTTCAGTCCTTGGTCTCAAAGGAATGAATCCTGGCTCGTTTAAAAAGAGTGAGGCAAGTGAATACATGAGTGACAAATGGGATATTTAGAAACACTTTGTTACGGTTACGTGGAAAGTTCACTTTCTCGGGAAAGGGAGTGGTAATGTACTTCCTACCCGAGGCACGTGGTTTTCGGTGTAAGCTTTCTTCCTATTTGTTTGCTTTGAAGCAGCTTAGAGGCTAGGCCTTTGTAAAAACTCCCACATAACCGTCCCCTAGTTTCAAAATTCAAAATAGATGAGCAGTACCCACGCTCAAAACAAAATGTAGTTTAGTTACAAGTTAACTGCAGTCTAGGCTGGAAGACTATTTCTTGCTCTCGAAAAATACATGGCATAATGGGGTGATGATGATGCCTTGGGTGGGTGTTCTGACAAGTCAGAGGTAGGCTCACTTGATCGAAGACTTTGTACCTACAACTAAATACCACTGGAGCAGGGGAAAATAGGGAAATCACAAGTACGTGCAAAGCTAAATGCAAATATTCTCTGACTTCGCACGGGTTTTCTTTGTTTCTTTTATTTTCTTTTTCATGCAGAAATCTACCTATTTCTTGACTATCTAGAGGTTGTAATGTTTTACCACTTGAAGGACCAGCTGGCCTGCCCTCCCCCGCTTCTGTTCCTCCACCTGTCTGGCAGCATGCGTACTGGGCTCCCAAAGGTGTTATCCTGGAATACCTTCTTTACGGGCCTTAGCAGGTGCTCTGGAAGACCTTTCTTTGTTGGTCTTACAAGTAGATCTGGCCCAACGGTGGCATAACAAGAGCGGAATGGGTAAAGCCAGAGGCTGAGGCCTGTTTATCTCCTCTGCTCTTGACCACCCTGTTTACATGTGAGTTTAAGTTGAGCTACATTACAGGTTCTAATATTTGGGGAATGTACCATTACACTATTTATTCTGAAAGACTTTTTTGAGACACCATCTCAAATGTAGTTTAGGCTGGCCTTGAACTCATGTTGCCCAGACTGTCTTGGACCTCAAGGATCCAAGGTGATCCTCCTGCTCCAGCTTCCCTACAGGCATGCATATTCCTTTGAAAATTACTAGGAATAGTTTGTAGCCTGCAGGTGTTACTGTGTTACTAAGAAATTTGTCTTAAGGTAGGTCATGGACCAATCTGATCTAATGGGCTCGGAAAATGTAGAGAAATTATTAAGAAGGAGCTGTGTTTGCTTCAAAGTTTTAGCTGAAGGTAGTGAAAAAGTAAGTGACCAGGCTTATTAGGCAGACTTCCTTGTCACTTGTTTGTCTCACTTGTTACCTTCTTTATATAATCCTTATGTTCTTGTGCCTTGTAGAATCTAATCATTAGAATTCTTTAAAAAGTCTCATTAGCCACGAGTAGGAAGGTAAACAATTTAAGCATATTTCTTTTGTGATTCACCTTGAACTGTACATTGTTTGACCAGTCTTGCTAATGTGTGTGACATCTGCTTAATGACATTCTCCTAGGTTATAAAATTAAAGAATATAAAACGTTGAAATTCCTAATTAGTTGTATAGGTTACTAGGGAACATCAGTGGATTGACTGCTTTGTTTGGGGTTAACAAGTTTTGTATGTTACTGAAAATACATCCTTTGTTAATTTTTTTTTGCCATAACTATGCTGTGAATCTAAATTTTATATAGCAGTTTCTCCAGAAATGGTATACATATAATGTGTATATCAACATAGAATCATAAAATAGGAATGTCTGCCAGTACAAAAACAGAATTAAAATGAAGAAAAAGAACTAGTGTTTTCTGTAACTATAGATTTCAGCATATAAAATGCTTTTGGAAAAAACAGATGAAAATCTAATGGCATTTTCAAAATTACAGCACTTAAATTCTGTGTCAAATTCAGAATTTATGGGGAGTTATTTATAATGTAGGTATTGTAGATCCATAAGTGTGTATATGGCTTGGATCAAAGCACAAACTCTACTGATGTCTTTAACTGTAAATCAATACATCTTTTAAGAAAGGAGAAAAATTTAAGTATTGGACCAACTCTAAACACATACTTTATTTCCCATATTTTGTTGAGTAGAATCTCCAAAGGCTTTTTAACCAGAGCAGTTTATAGCAGGCTATAAGCAAGGGCTCATTTATTGTTTCTGGAGAAAGCAAGCTCGGTGGTCTTGGTTACAGTGACTGGCATGCGTTGGCTTGTGACCAAGAAAAGCTAGGGCAATAATCCCTTTATTTGTGTTCTCTCACTCAGGGTTCTAAAATAATATAGAAAAAAGTATTGACTGCAATTAATTATAAAAGAAAGTACATAGTATCATTGCTACATCTGAATGTTCACCATAAAAATAAACACAATGAAAAAAATGTTACTAATGTGTAGCTAGAAGCTGGTACTTGCAGAAGGCTCAAACATTAGTAAGGAAAACACACGGGACCTAGCAGCCACAAACTTGTTCAGTAGAAAGGGTGAAGCATTACTTAAAAGGAGATAACTTTACTATTACTTACTGCCTTGACTTTGTATACAGCTAAAATTGTCTCATGCCACATCCTATGGTTTTGAAGATGGTGGAGGATTAGCAATTCTCTCAAAATTTAAGCATCCAGTGAGGATGTGCCAAGTTGTTTACTATTTGGGTCTCTATTTGGATCTGCTGTACCATTATCTCTATTCTTAAGTTGTGGATCTTTAAATTATAGGCAAACATCCTAGTGGTACCTGATCCAATTATTGTTGCTTTTGTTTTGGTAGGAATGAGTGGATTTCGGATAGATTTAAGTATCTCTAGGAAAAACTGTTCTTAGAACAGATCTCGAGTGAGCCAGTAAATTGATGTGTACTTGAGAGCTTGCTCACTGCAACTAGATACAAACAGTTATCTTTTGGGAACAATGTCAAATTTTGATATCAGAGGTTAATGTGGGTGAGCTACAGATTGATAAATGAAAACTGAAGATTATTGAATAATTTTTATCAATAGCGAAAGGGACCCTGCAATATTGAGTGTTGGCCGGTGGAGCATTGCAGAACAGTGAATGACGGAGCTCCCGTGGCTATGCACGAAATGCTGCTTTACTTTTATCCAACCTTAATTACAAACTCAGGTATTAAGTTCTAAAAGTAGAAACTATTTTCAAAAAAAAAAGGAAATTTATGTCAGAGTTTTTAAAATCTCTTTTAAAGGGAAGTTTTACTAGTGAGGAAACCCAAAAACTATGTAACATCATTGGTGTGCATTTTTTTGGTCACATAGTTCATTCTCCTACCTACGAACCCTGGGTAACTGCAGTTTGGTAACTAGAGTCTCAGACTCCTTGATTAGGACCTAAAATCCTGCAAGGCAATTCACTTTTCCACTTTCCTTGTCAGTTGTTTCATAATGGCATTCAAGGTATAAAATACAAAGTATCTGAGACTCATCATTTGTGTGGTTTTGAAGCTGGAAGGTAACTATGTGAGGTAATTATGTGTGAGGTAACTATGTGTGAGGTAAGGTGGGTCCTGTAGACTTGATGCCTGACAGTACACTTGCATATCTTTTCTAAAAAGAAATTCAGATACAAGTATATATTTTCTTTACCTGTCTGGTGTGTGGTTACTGCTCAGTAGTTTATTTGATCAATTTACTGGTAGTAATTTAAGCTAGTCTACTGTGGAATCATAAGCTAATTGCAGTTGTAGGGATGCTTTTATGAGTATTTCATTGCTGTGGGTTGACAGGTGCTTTTGTTTGGGTGAACTGTGAAATGTTTCATTTCATCCTGGTCTTAATCTTTACCAAGAAGGCAGTGTAAATAGTAAGCATTGACTTAAAAGATTGTTAGGTTCTTAAGGTTGAAGACTGAAAATAAATAGCATCCTTTTTGGATAAAGGGATGGGCGCTGAGGGATTGCTGTAACCCGTAGGGCTGACTGGGGCTTCTGGATGGACTCCATCTGGAGCTCCGTGGTGATACTACAGTTTTCATATACTCTAACCAAAAGGGGCAAAGAGAAGCAAACTGTTTTAGAGGCCTCAGTGGCCTGAGAATTGCCTTTGGACTGTGTGTGTGAAACTGTTAGCCCGTGACTCTCGGGCCTCTGCTGTGGCTGTGAAGGAGATGCAGTGGTTCTGGGTTTAAACACTGTCAGCAGGTTCTTCATTGCTTCTGGGGCTCCCGCAGCATACGTTGGTGTGAAGAAGGGAGTGATCTGGCTGAAGGGGAAGCCCTGTAGCAAACTTAAGAATCAAGAGTCATTTTTACAGACTAATTTCCTCTCTTCCCAGTTTTTTTTAAAAACCTCTCCTGGACCTTTGGAACTATGTAATTGGAAACATGTACAAATTGATGTGCCTTGATCTGAACCTCTAGTCTAGAATTGGGTTTATGATCTCTGATGCGAAGAAGCCACAGAAGGATGATGGTCATTCTGACCAGGGTAAAGTGAGATCTCAGCTGTTTTGATTTGCACTTTTCTAATGGCTAAAACATGGTAAACATTCCTTATGTGCTTATTCCTCATCTGTACTACTCTTTTTGAGAAGTCATTATTAAGTCCACTTGCCTATTTTTTGAGTCATTTGTCTTTGAGTATTTTATATATTCTAGACATTTGTCTTCTGTCAGAAGAATAGTTAGTGAAATGTTTTTCCCATACTGTATATTGTTGCCTCACTGTTTCCTTTGATGTGCAGAAGCTTTTTAAATTTGATGTAATCCCATTTGTTATTCTTGATATTGTTTCCTGTGCTTCTGCAGCTGTGTCCAGGAAGTCTCATGTATTCCTATCACAGTGTTTCTCCTATGTTATTTTCTGTAAGTTTCAAAGTTTTTCCTTTTATGTCTAAGTCTTTGATCCATTTTCATTTGATTTTAGCATACGGTGAGAGATATGGATCTAGTTTCAATTTTCTGTACACGGGTAACCTGTTTTCCTGGCACTATTTGTAAAGAGGCTATCTTTTATGTAACATATATAGCCAAGTTGGCAGCACCCCAAGGATGCAAGAATGGCTCAACATATATCAGTCAATAAATGTAATACACCACACAAGGAGAGTCCAACTGTCTTGATACACTGTAGACCTCTAAGTAGGTCTCTTGTAGAAGAAAAAATATTTGCAGTTAAATTGGTTTTTTATATTAATTATAATTAAAACACGTATTTTTGTAAAAATTGAAAGGATGCATCAAAAACTTTGCTTTACATCTTTGAGAAGAATTTTAGTTCTATTTTGTTTCTATCATAATGTTGCAGTTTGTTTCATAGTTCTGTGATAAGATGCATTTTTTCTAGTCACAAAAAGGTTAACTATATATTATATATTTAATATAGTAATGCTGGATGGGGTAGTAGTCAAGGAAACTGGTAAATTAGAAATTAAGGGATGTTCATTGAATTTATACATATATAATAATGGTAATGTGAAAGTAGTAGCCAAAGGCTGAGCATATAGCTCAGCAGTAGAGTGCTTGCCTGGCATGTGAGAGGCTCTGGGTTCAGTCCCCAGTATAAGGGTGGAGGGCATGTGGGGGCGGGGATCATAGTGAAAGAAAACTGAAAGAATTAAGGTTGTTAACTGAATTTTTGTTTGTATGTTCTTCACTATTTTCTATGTATGTTTTGAGACAGGGTCTCACTGTGCAGTCCAGGCTGGCCTCGCACTCCTTGGCGCGACCCCCGCCTCCGCCTTGGCCTCCGGAGTGCTGGGATCACAGCGATGCGCCACCATGCCTGGCTTGTTCTCATTGTAATGCAGTTAACTAGATTTATTCTTGGAAGAACGTCACATAAGCCATGGTAAACTTACATTTTTCCTCAAAGAAACCCTCATATATATAACATGCTTCATTGTTTTCTCTGGAGGGCTACTTCAGATTAAAAACTTTTAGGGGAATCATTAAGAATGTGAGAATCTTTAAATATTTCCTTATGATATTGATCCAGGAAATTACCTTTAATTGTAATTCCATAGGTTTTTGCATAACTGTTATCTATTATTTAGTTAAGTAATATGGAATATACAGTTATGATAATGAAAAGTATTTGGTATTTGGTACACGGGTGACCAGGACCAGATGCGTCATGGGGACTTAGCAAAGCAGTAAGAGGTAGTTACATACAGCAACTCATATAAGTAGTGTGTATGATTAATGCTTTGGGGGTATAATTTCACAGGTTTGATTTGGGGTAAATTTGAGTTAAGAGAACAGTATAACTATTAAAACTGGAATAAGAAAAATCTCTCCCGTCATTTCATTTAGTACAACCTGGCCTTAGTGCTGCTTATGAGAATCACTAACATGATGAAGTAAACATGTCCTTGCTGTTGTCTGCCCTGGCACATGGTGCACAGTGTCCTGTGTGGCAGCAGCTCCCTCTGTCCTTGTAGTGTTGAGTGGGCGGGTATGGCTGTGCACAGCGCTGTGCTCCTGCTTGAAGCCGCTACCTGCTGACGGGTACGAATGGGCCTCGGGCCAGGATCGTTTCTGAGGAGCCACCTGTGCTCCGAGGGGAGTTTGGCATACACCAGATAATGTCTATTTGAGTGTAGCGTTTAAAAAGGTACTTTAAATTCGAAGCTTCCTATGTTGCATTTCAGAAATACGACAGTGTACTAAGACTTGCATTTATGTATGTTCCCTTATCAAGAAACTTCTTATATGTAGTTTCTTCTCACTTCATCTCAGGACCTTTCTCTGTTCAAGATGAAATTTTCCTACCCCATTTGGGGGAAAGATATAAATAAGTACTTCTTTTTCTCTCCTAAGTGCTTTATTTTGTGTGAGACAGGGTCTCAATATTCAGTTCAGGCTGGCCTTCAACTTAATTTGGAGCCCAGGCTGGCCTTGAACTCATAGAGATCCTCCTGCGTCAGCCTCTGGAGTGCTGGGATTACAGGTGTGCATCACCATGCCTGGCTTCTCCTAAGTCTCTAATAAGATAATCTTGGGTTATTCTGGAGTATATTCAACACTATTTTCGTATTCAACTAAATAATTCAGATGATATGTGAACCATATAATCATCCGTAATGTGACATTGGTTATTGAAAGACAGTGGTTGAGTGAGCAAGCTTGGCCTCATAGTATGGCTTCTGGGCTTTTATAGCTGAACTTTCCAGCCTGGACGTATCCTAATTTACAACTAAAATAAATAGTAACCAATTTTCCACAAAGAATGTAAATATTTTATACTCTACATATGTACTAATAAACTAAAATTTTTAAAAAGTGAAATATTTTAAAAAGTAAGACTGTGTGTGTGTGTGTGTGTGTGTGTGTGTGTGTGTGTGTGTGTGTTACCTGTTTCCTTGTTTGTGTCCTGTGAAGGGCTTGGCACTGTCCTGCTTCTATCTGTCTGATTGTGGACTGTCAAAGCCACCACTACTAGGCTTTTTTCTTTTAAGTATATGACATTAGTCTTCAAGCAGGAGTTACTTACACCGTGAAAAACAGTGAAATAAGCATTTACTACTTTTTGAAGTTTTTTTTTTAACAGGATCCGGTTTTCCTTCATTTGTGTGAATTCATGATTGGTGAGGATTCTTTAAAATGTAAATAATGGGCTGGGAATATAGCTCAGTGACATAAGTACTTACCTGGCAAGCCTGAGGTCATGAGTTCGATTCTTGGTACCAAAAAAAAAGAAAGTAAATAACATTTATTTTGTCAAAAGTGGTCTCATAATTCAAGACAAATTTAGTCATTCTCAGGAGGTATAGCTTTGTATTTTCCTAATGTCATACAACAATGTTGGGTTCTTAATTTGTTGTGTCTTAATTTATTTTTATAAGTTTGTTAAAATTGTGAAGTTTAAACATATATAATCAGTTGATTTGTGCTTTCATCCAGGCTTTTTCATTTAAAAGTTGGAAAAATTACATGGACACTTAATAATTGTCTTCTTTGTACCTAATTTATGTAATTCATTATTTTACTTTTTTATTGACCAGGTAGGCATAAGCTTCATAGAGTAGAAAATTCACCATGGCTTTCTAGTGTGATTCTGAGCACTGTAGATTCCTTGATCCGGTGAGTTACCTTGTCCAGAGATGGGCAGGTTCTAGCAGTCTGTCATTCACCGAGAAAATGCAGAAGGCTGAGTTATAAATGAGTCTTTGGGGAGCCGATGTTTCGGGGGTTACTTGGGAGACACCCTAATTTCAGCCCCTGTAAGAATACGAATTTCAGATCTCAAACTAGCTTGATACGCTGTAAGAACAAAAAGATTTTATGAATATTTGCATCATTAGGCTAACTGTATAGATTATTTTTTTCAATCTTTGAGATAATATTTTGTATAGATAAGATATCATGGGTAATTAAATGGATAGTTACACATACTTAGTGCCAAAGCGAGACTGTTTTCTATATATATGTTTTCACTTGTTTCTTTTTAAAAAGGAATAGAACTATCTTCTAAAAACCTGAATTCTCCAATTTCTAGATCCATTTAGGATAGTCATTCAAGTGTACTATAATACAAAGGGAACAGCCAAGCTATTATAAAGCCTTTAATTCATCCATATATGTGGCAAATACTTGGGCTTCATTAAGTTATATTGACATTTTAGGAGTTTTTATTAAAGTACTTTGGAAGGAGATATGTTATTTTTCATACTTACTATCATGCTCAGTTTTCTCCTGTCTTGTATTTCAGGGAGGAAATAATGCAGGCCATACAGTTGTTGTAGATTCTGTGGAATATGATTTTCACCTTCTACCCAGTGGAATAATCAATCCAAATGTTACTGCATTCATTGGTAAGTATTTCGGTTGAACTGCTTGGGGATTAATAATAGTATTTAGTTTTCATTATCAAAATTGATTTCATTTCTCACTAACCATATGGTTTATTGGTCCTATATTAATTTTGACCACAGTACCTTCTGGAATATACCTAACTTTGACAATTTGTAACCTTTTCACATCCATTAAGAGTAATAGTTGTGAAATAAATACTTTGCATGCATCTGTGATCATTGATATTGTAGTTCTATAAAGAAGTATTAGATGATCAAATTAGTTTTCCAAGTACTATATGTTTAACTGTGGCTCGCCTTAAGAAAGATTTGGTTCAGCATACAAAGAATTAAAAAACATGTATCTGTCCAAATTCAAAGACCCAATCCAGAAATGGGCATCTGAGATGAATACACAATTCTCAGACAAAGAAATACAAATGGCAAACAAATACATGAGAAAATGTTCCACATCCTTAGTCATTCGAGAAATGCAAATAAAAACAACATCAAGATTTCATCTCACCCCAGTAAGACT
>PVLD010030914.1:0-16321 GCA_004027595.1 Dinomys branickii
AAAAAAAAGAATATTAAATATCCTGTTAAAATGATGTTTGAAAGGAGCTTGCCGCTTATGCTACAATGTTAAATGGAGAAAAGATGTTCGGGATCATCAGAAGTACATAAATAACACCAAAAGCCCGTGAAGAGGAAAAGAAAAATGTCCAGAAGGAAATAGAGCACAGTTTTAACCATAACTGTCTTTAGGCAGTAAATTCAGTTTTTCCTTTATTTGATCCATTGTTTGCATTTCTCAAATTTTCTATATAAGCATTTCATAACTAATTGGAAAAATAAGCTCTAACTAACAAATACAGAACGAAGATTGATGGAGACTTATAGTGACTGACTTTGGGTTGAAAATTATCGAGAGTTTTAAGACGCAGTAGTAGGGCCCTGGCTCGTTTTCCAGGCCTTACAACACTACAAGAAGGACAGCGCTGCAGCCCTGTGCGTCTGGGGTCCAGGCTCTGCAGAGACAGTTGGGAAGCAAGGCTTTGAACAAAGGGCCTTGTGCCAACAAGACATCCTACGAGTGAACTCTGCGAGTTTTACTTCCACCCACCCATTCGTTGTCTGCTGTAGGAAGGGTTACTCACCAACCAGACTTTGCAAGTGGGAAGGGGCTCAGGATACGGAAGGAGCCCGGAGAGAGGAGCAGCATGGGGGGTGAAAGGAGAAAGAACGAAGATGTGTTACGAACCTGTCCCAACTCCCCATGATAAATGTAATCATCATATATTATAAACGTATACTAATAAGCAAAATTAAAAATACACTCGGGGCATTGTCATGCAGGGCTACTGTTCTCCACAACTCTTAGCTTCCTGGGGATGCCGCCTTCCCCTCCCTTGCTAGCGGCAGCTCTTCAGACTCAGCTCGCCTAGAAGGAGCTGGGCTGGGGGAGGGGAGCCGGAGCACGGGATTGTTCTGAGACACACCAGAAGCCCATACAGTCTGAAAGGTTAAGCAAAGACTGAGGCATGAAAAGTGAAAATTCTCCGTTCAACAATAATCTCCCCCCTCATCTCTTCTTGAAATGGAAAGAAAGGGTGCAAGATGACATTAGGCACTTTCAAATATGCAAAATTAGGAGCTGGTACAGACCTCATTAACACCCGCCTCCAACATCATTAAGATGTTTCCAAGAAAATTAATTGAGAGACTCATTAAAAATAAATTAAGAAAAATGTGTTGCAGAGCGCCTGCACTCAGCTCATAAATCACAGCTCAGAGCTCCGGCCCACTGCTCCGGCAATTAACTCCAACCTATTTGTTTTATCCTGACTGTGAAAATTAGAAAGCAGACGTGGAGATTAGATTAGGGACGTCTGTCAAGCGGAACTTGGAGTGAATATTTTAGGATACAAAATGGAAACCAGGAAAACAAAGAAAGCAGAGATCTCATTCTGAGAAGCTTGTCTTTGAAAAGTGACAGGCGGGTGAAGGGGGTAGGAGAGAGAGCGTGGGCAAAGAATAGTACTCGTGGGAGGGAGAGAGCCGGGAAGAAAGAAAGAGAGGCTTGAACTGTTCTGACCAGGGAGAGCATAATGCGTTTGCATTATAAATATAAACAGATACTCAGTAAAGCTGGCACAGAGACATAAATAAATGTTCCTGATGATATTGCATATGTCATTCTTTAATGTTTAGACATATGGACATTTGGTCTAATCAATCAAAACAGATACTGCCCTCCCGCCATATGTTATATGTTAGTGACGCCTACATTTCCCTCCATCTGATGTGAAATATGCCAACTTTGTCCTTGGATCTCTCATTTAACAGACGACAACCAACAGTTGTTGAGGAGTAGGCACTCCGGTGCTCATACATGTGTGTGATTTCATTTAACTTGTGTAACTGTGAAGAGTAAAAGCATTTTGTAACATGTGGAAACCCAGGCTCAGAGTAAGGTGATGTGCACGGGGGTTCCTTAGCCAGTAAATGGAGCGGCAGCTGCAACTCTGCTGTTTTAACTTGAGGCCGGTGCAACCATCCGTGGCATAGCTTCTTTTCACTCAAAACACTCAAGAGTATATTTCTGGTCACTGAGTTTTTCAAGCTTCAAACTAGAAAGCATTTTTATTGTTCTTTCTTCCCTTTATCTCTTTCTTCTGCAAATACGCGTTACACATCTACAATTTTTCTAGGTACAGGACCGCCATGTAATGGTGGCCTCATTGAGTTTAGGAAGACAGGCGCTGGGTAAGTCCTTCCTAATGTGAGGGCTGCTGTGAAGGAGTGGGTGCAGTGCAAAGGGAAACAGAGGCTGTATCCACTACTCAGGTCATTTACTGCGTGTCTGCTATGTAATACCACCAGGACACAGCTGGAGGACTAGCTCTTCTGCTTACCAGCTATGCAATGTTGGGCAGATTATTGAACCTCTCAGTTTTCACATCTGTAAAATGGGGACAAACACTAGCACTTACCTCAGGATGTTTTTCTTTTTTTCTTTTCTTTCCTTAAGGATGAAATGAGAAAATCCCTGAGAAGCCCTTAGCAAAGTGCCTGGCTCAGAGTAAGCGCTGTGTAAATGTCAGCAGTTGTTATTTAGAGGTGACATTTAAGTTGGCTCTTAAAGGAGCAGTAGGGATCCACTTAGAATTGCATTTCTAGCAACAGCTGCAACCTTATGGGTGGTATTTAAAATTATTTGGAACTTTCAAATACAAGGGGGAGTGGATACTCTTGGGGATTAATAAGAGGCGGGCTAGGTTGTCATGAGACACAGCTTCCCTGGGTCAAGGTTATGGTGCTCCTGGCTGACAGTAGAGCAGAGGACATCAGGGTGAGACACGAGTTTGCTTCTTTTCCTCCAGAGCATCTCAAAGGTACTGGGGGCAGACACTCCATGTGCAAGGGAGAAAAGCCAGGTAAGGCGGTATAGTGCATCTTAATATTTTGACTACCTTTTCTATGACACAGCTGTGGATCAGTAGTTAGAGGCCTGGCACCAGTAACCTTTGGAAATTTGGTGAAGACCAATGGATCCAATGGATTGTATTTTATTTTTCATCTTCTTTAAATCCAGTTTTTAAAGGACTCGATGTAACTCTTCATTATAGGTCTGAGGGCCCAGTAGTGTTTGCAGTTAGCTCTATAGTTATCCAGAAGATGCCAATATTCAATCAGAAACTCATCTGGATGTGCTGAGAAAGATCTAACTGTTGTTTATGGTTGATGTTCCATAGGATCAGCGTCTGTGCTGAGAAATTACTCAGTATTTTAAATGCTACCCTTGGGAAGAAACAAGCCTGGTCCAAAGCCGAGTTTGAAATACATGAAATATGAGAATAAAATCCCTACTAGTTTTGGGTGGGTCATTTGCCCAATCATAAATAAGCATCAACAAGTTGGATATGGTGGGTGTTTTGGGCAGAAGAAAAGATAAAAAATAGTAGATCTGCTAAGGACATGCCAAGGAGGACAGCCAAATAGTCATAGGAAATAGGGAAATCAGGCTATAGAAGTTACTTCTTGAAACTTCAAAGCTTACTCTGAAAGGAATATAATACACAAAGAGAAACCCATTGGAAAATTATTTGCTTACACTACAAATTTCCTTCCTAAAGATTTCCACTTCTACTTTAAAGCTTAGAGATCTGTTCAGGGCAAATACTTGGAAAAGATAGTACGGTAAGCTTTTAGCAGACAGGACGAATGTTGTACCCTTTCTAGGTGATAGGCTGGACGCACATGGCCCTGGATTGCAGAAGAGTGTTACTGCCCCGAGCTCTCTGGAACTGCAGAAATAAAGCTAACCCGTGTCACACCTTCACCAGTGGCAGGGCTGCTGAGAAGTACTGTCTGCAACTCTGTCCTCTCCTCAGCTCTGTGTCCAGTTAGATGCCACATCTCCCATATCTTCTGCACCTATTTGTCTTTTCCATTCCCCTCCATCCTTGTTTGGGTCTCGTGTCTGTGCTCCTGCGAGCACCTGCTGCTGAGTGTCCCCCCTTCGAGTCTCCCTTCTTTCACTCTTCAAGAGGTGTGTTGTCTTTCTAACAGGCTGTTGACCTACAGATGTACTAAAGCAATCGTCTTAGTCCTCTGCCCCAAACCTTTGAAGTTTACAGAATAAAGTTGAAGCTAGTTACCTGGAATCAGCCACAGGTGATCTTCCCAGGCAAACCCCTCACTATGGAGGTGCACATTTTTTTTATTACACATTTTTTTTCTTTTGGCAGTACTGAGGATCAAACTCAGGACCTTGCACTTGCCAGGCAGGCGCTTATCCCACTGAGCTATAACCCCAGCCCTTGATTACACATTTTGATTCTTCACTACCTGTCACAACTGCCTCAGTACATCTCTGCCTGAGAAATTTTAACCTTTTCTTCAAATTTCAGTGCAAATTCTCATTTCTATAAATCTTCTATGACCTTGGCCCCTCAACCGCCTTAGAAAAGAAGTAATTTACTCTCTCAGAGTTTGCATAGTACCTGCCCATACTTGTTGAATGATTGAATAAATTTGCCCATAAGAATTATCCTTTGTCTTCTACATCTCCATTGCTTGCAGTACATGTGTTGGTCTGTCATCTCACTAGATTTGAAGCTCCTTAAAGATATGAACCATACCGTTGTTTCCATCATAGAATGCATACCATGCATCTAGTTAAGGGACCTCTAAATTTTATTATTCTTAAGATGACGTTTAAGCGCTATGATACATAATTTCTTTGTTTTGGATTAAGAGAATAAATAAATAAAGGTGAATTACTAGCACCTATAAATTAATTAACTTTAGAGACACAATGGTGTAGTTGAGACCATCTCACTAGTTGCTGATTCCATCTTCTTTGATACAATCCATCATACCTCTACGTGTATCAACAGTCTTCAAAGAACCAGAACAACTCAGAATATTTACTTCTTCAGCTAAAAGAAGATGGCACTATATTTACTTCTTCAGCTAAAAGAAGATGGCGCTATGTGAGCGAGACCAACCGTGTACCCTTCCCGCACCCTCAGACAATGCACAGATGGCAAATCAGTGCTGGGTGTGCACAAGATACCTTATTCCCTTCATTTAGTTTCTGAGATAAAGCTATACATCTTTTACACTGACAGACCACAGGGAATGTGAGAAGTCAAGGGCCCCTCCTAAAGGCCTAGAAGCTCCTATTAGACAATCCTCTTCACTTAATTCAAAGAAGCTAGATGAGTAGTCATATTTTAAGAAGTCAGGCTAGGTTGCAGATGAACAAATGATCACATTTTGCTCTTTTACCTGAAGGCCACATGCACACGGCTTCCTACCGAGCCTGCGGGTGCACATCAGTGTACGTGGATGTGCACGCCCACACACGCAGACACGTAAGCACACAGATACACCAGGCAGTAATCTGCGGGGCCTGCCATGCTCCTAAGCCACCAGTAACGATTCCCTGGGACGCTGTTGCTTATTCCTTCCTATTGGTGCTGTGTTTCTTTGGAATATTCTCATCCCCAGTTGGAGATTATACCCTATTCTGTGGAACCCATCTTCTGTTTCAAACTATATATTTTTATGTTTTGTTATCTAAGTGGGCTGATCCAGGCTTTGTGAGCAGTGTGCAGTATTCTTCTGGGAATTCCTTAGTTACTAGATGATTCTGGGCTATGGTTATCTTTTGCTACCAAATAGTTATTATCTAGTGTGTCCAGCGGTAGCAATTAGAGCAATTAGCACGGTAAGTGGCATTGGGCTGATTCATTCTCTTAAGCTCAGAAGCAGGTAGGAAATATTTAACTGCCCTAGTTCTGTCGGGGTCTGAATGATGCCTAGGCTTCCACTGCTCAGTCAAGCATTTCTGGGGTGAATTTTCATTAAAATGACCCTGATACTAATGGCAAGTGACTATTTCTGCCCCCATTTGCAATTTTATATTAATGTCCTATTGTTTGTTTCTCACTAAAGGACACAGAGACATTGTCGAAAGCTTCTGTTCATCCCTGTTACACATCATTCCTAATCTTTTAGAATTATTTCTAAGAACCTGTTTCTCTTTTAGAATACAAAATATTTGAGGACAAGAATTGCTTTTCTTTTAGATTATCAATGCAATGGATAGTTGAACTAATAAAATGAATGAATAAGCAAATAAATAATTCCATATCTGAGCAAACAATATTCTAGGAATTTACAAAGAAACATTTGCAATTTAGCCAGATGTCTGAGAAACCTTTTGTGAGTCCCTTAACCCCTTGCTCTACATCCGCAAAAATGGGGATAATAATGCTCACCTGAAGTGATTTAAGTGAGGATGAAATGAGAAAAGTTTTTTGTTGAAATATCCTAGCAGTGTGTGGATGTCAAATGCATTTGAGCACATTATCATACTACTAGACAGCTGAGACTTAGAATGGAACTGGAGCAAGAAGAATTTAATATGTTTTTGTTATGTCCCTGTGCCTGATTTCATTTATACCTAAAGAAAACTATAAAATTTAGTGGCTTTATGAATTTTTTTGGTTTTGTGAATTTTGAAGAGTGTTTAGCTCGAATTTATTCATTTAGTAGGCAAGGAAACTGAGATGCAGGAAAATAACTTCAATATTATGCAACTAATAATTAACACATGCCAATTTCCTTTCTATGTTGCATACATGCTAGTCTGCATTGCTTTTCTGCATAATGTGCTGAAACAACTGATCTTTCTTCTTGAATCTTGGGTAAGAATGATGCCAGCAATTTACCTTGAATTTTTTAAAATAGCTTTTTGTTTTGCTTCCAATGACTAAAAGAACACATGCTTATTCTAGAAACTTTGAAAGAGAAGAGTAAACTAAGAAAATGAAATTTACCTACAGTCCCATTACTCAGTGATAAGTGTTTTTAATAGTTCAATATATTTAATAAAATCGGGATGATTCACATATATTTTGTACTCTTTTTTGCTTTGCCTTTATCCCATAGACATTTCCTCCACATCTTTAAATAGTCTTTGAAACTATGATTTCAAAGGACTGCATAATTGCTTTCCATATGGATTTACCATAATTCAGGCAGCAGAACGAAATGGTCTTAAGAGCCAGTCAGACTTGGGATGGAGGTCCGGCCCCGCCCCTTAATAGCTGGGTGGTGCAAAGCTGGTTACTTACTCTCACTGAGCCTCAGTCCCTGTGTTTGCGAAGAATTAATAATAGTCACCACATGGGCTTTCTACGAAGGTTAAATGATATATAATATATATATACTTAGCATTCCTTGTTCCTGCACACTACAAGGACTGAATACATGGGAGTTATTTATGATTTATGCTACCACATTCTTATTACTGGACATGTAGGTGCTTATCATTTAGTGATAAGTACACAACAGGTGAAATCACAGCCACTAGCATAATCCACCTGGAATATATATTTATTACGGCACATCTGTGCTTAGTATCTTCTGTAGCTTCCCATCAAGGGTTCTCAAACTTTTCTTTTAGCTCAGAACCCTTTTGTTAAATAGCTTAGCGCTTCTGAGGGAACTTGGGGTGTGTGTGTGTGTGTGTGTGTGTGTGTGTGTGTGTGTGAGTGTTCAGAGGTGGAAAATTTCCCAGCTCTGCCACTTCCGTGTCTCTGTTTCACACATATCTCAACATCTTCCCTAAGAAACATGAAAGGTATTCTGAAAACTCCTGGACAAACTTACTAGAGTAAGAGGGAGCTTTCAGAACATGATGTATGACATCACCAAATTGCTCCTTTCTGAAAGACTTTGATGTAGTTTCTTTTCCTGTGACTTTGCTTATGTTGTTGCATCTCTCTAGAATGTCTTCAGTCCCCTTCAATGCTTTTTCTTGTTTCCAGAATATCCAGTCAAGTTCTCTATCTTTGTAGATACCACATTCCCTTAATACCCTAGACCAGTGAAAGTGAACCTTTTACAGCTTTCAGTGGTAACAAACAGCCAGCTGCGGCACAGGTGCCATGGGCTGGCCACCAGTACTCTAGACTGAGCTTGGAGAGGCCAGACTTTATCAGACTGACCACTGTCTGCCTAGCCTGCAACAAGGTGTCTGTACAAGTAGGTGTGCATTAAGACTATTTGTTAAATCCATACTTTAGAATAAATTGTATGGTGCCTCTTTGCTTACTTCTTTAGGCCAGCTTTCTAGCAGCAGGACTACTGGGTAAAAAGGGATGCACATTTCCAGATCTTTTGCTGCACTCTTGGGAAGATTTATTGCAAAAATTGTAAGACATACATTTGAAAAAGGACTGTCTGTCCTGTACCTATTAGTGTTCACTATTTGTATTTGGGGAAATGGCTAAAGAAGACACTTTTTTCAGTTAAAAGATTGGCCAGTTTTTGCAATATCTGATTTGGCTAAAGACAGACAAAGGTATCATCATCACCTGGGGTGCCCAGCACAGAGTGGGGTCCTGAAAGCATTGCTGTCACATAGACAGCTGTGGAGACACACTACTAAATGATGGTGACTTTAGCCACTCTCCATCCATCTAATTTCTCTGAGTCTATTTTCTCATCTGCAAATGGGTTTAATGATACCTTTTATGGGGTCACGTGATGATTGAATTGAATCAAAATGGGCTGACACACATAATGTCCGAATATATATATATTTATGTGCTCTCACAAACTATTGACGAGGAGAGTTAGGTACAGGGAAGTTGGATAATCTGGGCTGCACTATCAGACTACAGTGCCAAGGTTTGGAAACCAATGGATTTCTTTATTTGGCATGGCTTTTCATAAAATCCCATAATGCCCATACACAAAATAGTAGGATATAACTAGATTGTCCCACTTTATCTCATGGAAGTTAGAGAAACCATAACTATAAAAACCTTACATTTTAAAGGAATGTTGAATAAACTGAAGTGGCTCTGTGACACTTTAAAATGTTACACTCAATAATATAGTTTTAAATACTCATAGGTCCCTAACTTCAAAAACTCAAATCTCTAGCATGGAACTCTCTCCTGATTTGACTCACACAGCTGCTGTCTGGATGACTCATGCATGGCAAACTCAGTGTGCTCCAAACCGAATCCATGACCTCCCTTCCGCCCATATTTCTCCAAACTTGCTGCTCCTGTTCTCCTCTCTTTCATCATGGCTCACTTTGTTGACCCAAGCAAAAAACTTGAGTGACATCATTAACTCTCCTTTCACTACCCATCATCACATCTAATTAGTCACCAAATCCTATTGCTTCAAAGTCTTAAACACCTTGCAAGCTTACCCCTTCTTTTCCATTGCAGCTGTCAGTACTCTGGATCAGCCCCTCATCGCTTCTTGTCTGGGTTTCTGCAGTAGCCTCCTAATTGGTATCCTTCATGCAGGTCGTGCTCTTTCCAGGCCATCACTCATATCCTTGTCATAAGAATATACATCTATATGTGTGTATATACGTATATACATATATGTGTATATATAATATTCAATTTGAATGTAAAGGAGCTGTAAACAGTATTAGATATCAATGTCTTCAAATTACATACTTTCAAAAATACAATGTCATAGGTTAAGGCATAATCAGTTAAACAGTTCTCCCGGAGACAGGTTGATTGCTTGGCAGAAGAATCAAATGAAATATAACAACGAGTGGAATATCTGTTCTCTTGAAATGATACTCATGGAGAACTGACTCTTATTAGATCATGCAGTGGTGATGCAGCAGTAAGCCTAGAATGGCGTGGTGGATTAAGATGAACACTTCCAGTATCTTGAAAACCATATGGATTTTGTGAGCGTGGCAGAGAGAAGATCATTTACTAAAGGTTACTAGAACTTAAAAATTCCAGAGGCCAAAACCTTAACCAAAAAGAAACAAACTTTTTTATCTCTCAAATGATAAAACACATTGTCAAGTGGCTAACAAGAGGCTTCCTCAGTTTCACGGCCATGATGAGGTCCCAGACATAAGGAGCTTTAAATGAGTGTGTCCTCAGTGCCTCAAGCCTCTGATGCATCTTTAACTTGCCTACAGGTTAAAAAGAAGGGTCCAGTGTCAACATGTTCAGAGAAGATGATATTGAGCATAAAGTTGAATGAAATCTGGAACTTGGAATAGTCAAATAAGACTTGCAAACAAAGAGAGACGAGACATGGTATTTTAGATTCATTTTCTTAAACTATCTGCAGGAAAGATTAGTTAAGTTTATAATTCCAGCTAGTCAGGAGGCTGAGGCAGGAAGGCCAGCCTGGATAAGATCCTGTAGCTCATTACTCCCTAGGTTCAATCCTCAATATCATAAAAAAAAACAACAACAAACAAAACAAAATATGTGTAAACCATCAGGGACTGTATTTTATAAAATACAATAAAATTAACATTAGAAAAAATGAAAAATAGAAGAGCTCTCAGAAACAGACCATCACTGTTTTAAAGTATTTATTCAAGATGAATGGGAAAGATTTTCTTCATAAAGATATACTCTTGGGAAGACACTAATCTGTTAATTGATGTTCACATATTTTTCCTTCAAAGACTAAAACAGTGTGGCTATTTGCAGCTTGAAAAACTTCTGTCTTTGGTCAGGCCAAGTTGAAACCACCTCTGTGAGAAAATACCTGTCAAACTGGTATTTCACAAGTCAATATCCCAGAAACACAATGGTTTGGTAGATGAAAAACCCTCATCAGAGAGCATATGTGCTGTGACCACAATGTACCCTGTATCGTTCAGTGATAGACTTTTCAGTCAATCAATCAACCATTAAGAATGTCCCTCCATCTCACTAGATCTCAATCAATTATTATGATGGCTGATTTGAGAGGTTGATAGTCACAGCGACAGAAACACTAATGACAGGGCAGGTTCCTTTATCCTCTTTGGAACCATAAATATCCACCAAGCATAAGCTACATCTAGGCTTCTTGCTGCCCTTATTCTAAATATAAGGGCAGCTGTCTCTTTCAAAAAGACATGCATAGTCTGTGCTTAAACACTGGACAGAGATTTCAGCTTTTTAGATCTGCTATTGTTTTAGGTTAAAAGAGCTAAGAAATATTGATGAAGCACGGGTAGTCAAATGAAGGAGTGGAAAGAGATCTTTATTTTTTACCTTTCAAACCTTGTTTACAGATAAGTTATCCCCACACTGCAGTTTGAAACCCTGTGTGGAACACATTTAACACGACTCTCACAGATTGTTTCTTATTATGGCCACCAGTGAAACGATGGCTAGTGGTAACTTTAGATGTAAGGGGCTAGAGATAATACATGGAGATAAGCATTTATTTATAGTTCAAACCATACTTTGAGGGGGCTGTAATGAAGAAGTTGAAGGGTAGAAGATACAAGGAGATAGATTTCAAGCAGTGAAAAAGAGAAACCCTTTGGAAGTGAGAGTTTAGGTCCACAACCATTCATTGAACATGTTGTAATGAAGGGGGATGCAAAGTTAACACAGTGCTGTCTGTTTTCGTGGTCTGGTGTCTGAGGCAGACATGTATAAAAATGACTGCAAAGTGATAGAAGACATGCTGAAATAGGAATTTGTACAAGGTACAGATTTTGTATAGGTGAGAGAATGATTAACTCAGGTAGAATTGTAAAAAAGAATAAAAACTTAAAAAACAGTTTACACCCAAAATGTTAAGTTAAATCACTTCTAGAAGTTGCTATTGGGAGGACTAAGGTCTATTTTACCTTAAGGATGCATATAAGCCTCCCACTTGAAAGGATTTAGGTTAAAAATTCTTCATCAAGAAGAAATGCAAATGGCAAATAAATATATGAAAAAATGTTCAGCATCATTGGTCATTTGAGAAATGCACATTAAAACAATGCTGAGATTCCATCTCACCCCAGAAAGAATGGCTATCATCAAGCAATCAACCCATAACAAATGCTGGAGAGGCTTGGGAAAAAAGAACCTTTATCTACTGTCAGTGGTAGTGTAGACTGGTGCAACCAGTGTGGAAATCAGGGTGGAGATTCCTCAAAAAGCTAGGATTATAGGTCCCATTCAACCCAGCTATTCCCCTTCTGGGTATTTTTCTAGAAGAACTGAAAACATACTACAGCAATATATGTGCACCCGTGTTCATAGCAGTGCAATTTGTTATAGCTAAATCTTGGAAACAACCCAAATGCCCGTCAACTGAGGAATGGATAAAAAAAGATGTGGTTACTCAGCTATAAAAATGATAAACTTAAGACTTTAATAGGTAAATGGATGCAACTAGATACTATACTCATAGGTGAAATAAATCCGATCCACATATATAAACATCATATTGTCTCCCTAGTGTAAGAACCTGAAAGGGTATATAATATCCCAAATGTACAATAGATACTGTGAAAGCAAAAGGAACTGGTGAAAGGAAGGAACAACTGGGATGAGGGAAAGGAGAAAAGATAGAAGGAAGGGAAAAATACATATGTATATACAGAGAGTAGCTGAGACAATTGCATTGTTGATTTCTACTCGTCTATTGAAAGGAACAGTCTATGCTTACATTTTTTCTTCTTTCTAATTTTTTGATCCGTTTTTACATGCTTATATCTGGTAATCTAAACAACTAATTTCAAGATAACAATATGCAATTTAACAACCATTGTTGAATTCCTATCATTTTGTTTAGTTAAATTTTGTATCATTTCTAATATATTTATTGTTTTTCTCTTTAAAATAAAAAATAAAACACAAGAACAGTCTAAAAAAACTCATCAAGACAATTACCTTCTACCAAAAATTACATGTACACACACCAACATCTCTATGCCAGACGTAAAACTCTCACTAAAGTGGAAACAAATATCTGGAAAGGAAAAATTTTGAACAAGTGCTGGAGGGAATCTACAAATGGGCAAGTAATAATGTATGAAAAGAATGAGGTCTACATGGTTTCACAGTGTGTCTTGGTTACTTTTCTCTCATTGCTGAGACAAAATACCCAACGCCCAAAATGAAGGAATGAAAGTTTTATTTAGCTTACAGTTTGTGGAGGTTTCAGTCCATACTTGGCTGGCTCAGAGGCTGAGTGGCACATAGCTGAGGACAAACGTTCATGGTAGCAGAGCACAGAAAAACAATCAGCAAAAGGGAGGAATGGAGGCCAAGCAGCCTCGTTCTTTCCCCTACATTGTAAACACGCTACCCCCACCCAGGGGACGTGTAGCACTCACAGAATCTCCATGCCCTCCTCTTCCACAGAATCAGGATGTATACAAAGTAAGTACCCTGGCTTCCTGCTGAGTCACTCAGCCAAACCTCTGGACTCCCCAGGTTGACACAGTGTATCAACCATAACACAGTGGAAGGACATCCTACACCATTATTGGGCTCAAGTACTTTTAGACTATTTTAACAGTTAATTAACAGGTAAGTTGTTTGCACACGATGGATTTAATATAGCTTCTCTATGATCAGTTTTCTAATAGAATGATCACTACTATTGTTGCCCTTCATTTCTGTTTCTTAATAACAACTGTTGAGATACTGACATACCAGAGAAATCAAGCCTTTAATGTAGGCACTTTATTTTTAGTATATTTTCAGAGTTAATGTGGTAAACTATAATTATCACCATTACCTTATGTTTGAATATTTTATCATCTCAAAAAGAAATCTTATACTCATTAGCAGTCATTTCCTGTTTCTTTCCTCAACCTCTCACAACCATTATTTTGCTTTCTACCTGTATGAATTTGCCCATTGTAAACATCCTGTATTACTGTAATAATATATTATGTGGCCTTCATGTCTGGCTTCTTTTACCTAGCATTTTTTTTTTTTTTTGAGACAGGGTCTCGCTATGCAGTTCAGGCTGGCCTTGAGCTCACTTTATAGCCCTCGCTGGTCTCGAGCTCATAACAATCCTCCTGTCTCAGCCTCCTAAGTGCAAGGATTACAGGTGTGTGCCACCACACCCAGCTCTACTTAGCATATATATGTATACATACATTTTTTTAGGTGCAGAGACTAGGTTTTATTTTAAAAAGAATATAAACACAAATAACAAAAAAACAATAAAGAAATACACAAATTATGAGGGAGATAGTGGGGGACTGACAATGAATGCTGTTTTACATAATATCAGCTTCATATCTGTTACTCAGTTATCTCAAAAACAATGAAGGAAATACAGAATTATAGAGAAGACAGTAGGGGATAACCAGTGGCTGTTGTATTACATAATGTTATCTTTGTATTTCTTAGTTATAAATCAGTATAACACATAAACGATAAAGTAAACACAGAATTATAGAACAGATATTGAGGAATTAAAAATGGATGCTGTATTACAAAATGACGTCTTCAGTATTGCTACTCAGTTATACAAATGATGGCACGTTTGACTAATCATACAGTTTTCTCCACCCTCATCTCCATTGTTCTCCCACCCTATCAACTGTCTTCCCTCTGACAGTAACTGTACTGTTTGGTTTATTTAGTCCCTTGGGCTTTTACATTGGGAAGGCACCTGGCTGCTTCAAATTATGCTGTAACAAACATGGGTGCATTCAAATTACTATGGCACTAGATGGAAAAACATCCATCCTCAAAGACGGTACATAGGCAGGGGATCAAATACACTATGGTTGTACCTGATTGATAAGCCCTCAAGGCCCCCAGGGGCTCAGTCCAGTCTGCGGGTTCATGCTGTGGACTGCCAGGCCCCATTTTAATGAGGCACTCCCAGAGACCCAGATCAGTTCATGGGGTTGCCCCAGCAGACTGCCGGGTTCCACCCGAATGTGGTGCTCCTGGGGGCCTGGTTGAGTTACTGGGGTCACCCCAAGCACTGCCAGGTTCTTCCCAAGTGAGGCACTCCCAGGGACCCAATCCAGTCTGCAGGGTTGCCCCCATAGACCGCTGTGTTCCCCCCCAATGATACATTCTGGGAGCCCAGTCAAGTTCTCGGGGGTGATTCTGAGGACTGCTGGGCTCTGTCCCACCCCTATGAGGTGCTCCCGCGGGCCCAATGGAGACTACAGGGTCACCCCTGCAGACCTCTGGGCTCCGACCCAGCAAAGCGCTCCCGGGGGCCTGGTCTAATCAATTTCCATTGCTGCTGCTCCCTGTCCCTTAGAGCTGGGCATTGGGTGCACTTATGATGATGGCACAAATGGCATGAGGTCTCCCACACCCATGCTCACTGTGGTAGTCCAGGGTGTGTGCTAAGTTTAAGTATTAGTTCTAGGAGAGAATTGGAGGATTTTCTTAGGTCTTCTGTGTAGAGTGTGTTGTTGTCTCTTGGACTCCAGGACTGTTGCTTTTTGTGTAATTTGTCGCTATGGGTTCATACAAGGTTCATATATGCAAGCAGTATGCTGTCCCTCTTGGTGCTCATATTAGTGGTTTAGGGTGAGTCCTGAAGCCCAAAGACTCATCCCATATCTATTGGGAACATGTGTTGAGTGTGTGGGTTACCAAGATGCAAGGTGCTCAGAGAGGGAGTTGGGGGGGGGTGAAGCCCAGTAACTCAGTCTGTGCTTCCTGCTTGGTGTTGGAGTAAGGACGTGGGGCCATGTGATCCACCTCCATCTGCTGCTCTCTCTTACTGTTGTGCTCCAGTTCCCCTTTGTTCTTTGTCTAGATCCCTGGGAATTGCTGTTGCCCTGGGGTTGATGCTGCTGCTCTCTGCTGCTCTCTGCTGGTAGTTACTCACACAGTGGAGAGGTAGGAGGCCACAGCCTCGGGGCAGGTGTAGAGCTGGGTGTGGTGGGCTATGTACTGTTTGCTTTGACTCCACCTTGCTTCAGGGCGCTGATTAGAGAGGTCCCTGCAGAGCGGGCATGCTGCTTTAATGGTAGTTGTAACTTTTCGTCCTCACACTGGGTTTGACAACACTTCCCATCTGATGCTGCCTCTTTTCTGGGCTGCGCCTTCTCCACGCTGGCTTTGGCTCAGCTCTTGGAACTCTGCTCTGCCCTGGCTGAGTCAGGAGGCTTCCGAGAGCATGGGCCTCCAAAGCTGAAGCTGTGAGTGCCAGAATGAGGGACTGGACCAAGGGTGCATATGGAGCAGTGGGTCCCTCCTTCTCTGCCTTCTCTTCCTCTAACTGCACCATGGCAGCCCTCTGAGTTTTTCTTCCAGGAGAGTCTTGTTTGCTTTTTCTGTGGGCTTCAGGTCTCATTTCAGATCTTTCCGAGGTTCAGGGGCCCCACTTCTCTCCCTCTTGTCGCTCTCATGTTGCTATATTCCAGTGTCTGGGTGGCAATCCTTTGAGAGGATCTTTCTTTTTATTTTTTTTATTTTTTTTTTTATTTTAGAAACATAAAAGTACAAAAACATATTGACAAACAGACACCCATTATCATAGAAAATAGTACAATCACAACTAATCTATAGACAAGGTGATATGGTCTCAACAGTAGTTGTTGCTTTATCCATTGATATCTTCGAATTGTAGATGTATGGACCCATATACAGACATGC